>JAOTQJ010058903.1:0-13919 GCA_025642045.1 Solanum sejunctum | reverse complement strand
GTGAAGGATAAGATTCCTTCCTAGTTGACCTATGGACGCATGCTTATTAGTTTTTCCTCCTTTTAGAAGGTAGTGATAAAGTAAGAACTCACAAGACCTTAGTGGGCATACCCGCAGAGAAAAGTAATATTAGTGGGGTATCATGTTCCTTGCTTTTGACATGGAACAGTACCCTGGTCAGGATTCATTTTGGGAATAGTAAATTTCCTTTGAGAAAATTTATTTCGATTATTTGAAGTTCTACTTTTCTTCAAGGGTCAATTTCCTATTCATAATAGAAATCTTGGTAGGCCTGTGCCATTCCTTTAGGAGAACTCATATATCCATTGTTGCTTTCTTTTGAAGAAGTAGCTTTTGTAATGAGTTGCATTATTGCACTTTCTTCATAGTTGTCAATATCTTGGAGGGCCTACTTAAGCTTGATCTTGAGCTCTTCCTTGGACTGCTTTGTTCGACTAGCTGATACTTTTCCTTTGCTGAGTGGTTTAGGTTTTGGAACCCATCCTTTGATATTTATCTCTTTGGATAAATACCTGATTCTTTTTAACTTGGTAATGGAGAAATTCCAACTGATAATGTAGGAGATCCTTTTCTAGATGTATTACTTGCACATTTTTATGTGTAGTAGTAGGGTTGATATTTCTTGCTTAATTTGAAATTCTTCAAACCTTTGCAGAAATTTCTTAGGAAGAATCCCTTGAGTTTCTCTAAATTATTTCCACCATTATTAGAACCATCTAGGAATAATGGCTTTGACTAACTTGGGGTAGTATTTGATGAACCAAGTATGACTATGTCTAATGTACATGAAATTAAACTGGGCTTCCTTGTAGGTGTACCAATTATAGGTCTGGGGCCTATAAAGCATACTAAATGGTATTGGTGTGAGCAAATGGTCTATTGGCCATTCAAAAGGAGATAGTATTCTCATAATGGTGCATCTGGAATACTGAATAAAATTGGGGTCTCGTTCGCTATAGGTATGTCTACCTCAATACAGTCTGTGTCGACAAAAATTGCTACAAAGAACAATCGTGTATATAGAGGGTCTTTCCTATCTACAAAGTTATTATTATTGTAGCATGGCTTCGCTAGGTCTATTACTTTGCATATTTCGTTGTCTTTGTCAAGAGCTAAGATGAGTATTACCTTTGAGGTAACAAAATCAAAGGTTTCCTCTATAGAAGAAGTGGTTGATTCTTGCGATTTTAGGGTAGTGACTCTAGAATCTATTGTTTGGGCAAAAGACTTTTGTCCTATAAAAAAGAATGATTCTTGGATCTGGACTCTAACTCAAGCTTTGGGCCTTCAATTTTGGGAAGGTCAGCTAAGACTGAGAATTTGTTTTTCTTTGGTGAGGGCAAGGGAGGAAAGGAGGGCCTAAGTTGTACTAGGATTGGTATGAAAGGTCAGGCCGATGGTATCTGGCTTTCTTCTTTGGCTCCTTGGAATGGAGAGTTAGGCCTTATTGGCTTCATAACCCTGTAGGAATTCCCGGGTTAAGAAATCAGGAAGAGAAATATTTTCTCGTTTAATAAAAGCAATTTGAAAATCAAAGCTAGATAGCAGAGCTTGCCATCTAGCAAAAATTAGTTTTGAAACAAGATTTTTTAAATCCTTTTATAAGATTTCTTTTACAGATTTACAATCTACTCAAAGCTAAAATTCTTTATTAATTATATCATCTTGAAATTTAGTGATACATAGCACTATGGAAAGAACTTCATTTTTTACTGTGCTATAATTCTTTTGAGCAGAGTTCCAGACTCCGGATGTAAATCTTACTAGTTGCTCTCCACTCTCCGGACTAAGCTTTTTCTTAAAATTTCCTCCATATCCTATGTTGGAGGCATCTGTCTTGACTATCATTAATGCTTCAGTACTAGGTATTCCTAAGAATGGGAGTTTCTGGACCAATTCCTTGATCCTTTTAATACTATGAGTTTGTTCCTCAGTCTATTGATCCAGATTCTTCCTGAGTCTCCTATAGAGGGGCTCACAAATTTATCTAATGTTGGGAATAAAATCAGCTACATAATTTAGACTTCCTAAGAACCTTTCGAGTTAGGTTTTATATTTGTTTTCATTGGGAATATATTGGAGAATTCTATGGCTCTACAAATAGGTTTGTGGCTGCCTTAGCGAACGTCGTGGCCTAAAAATCTGATAGAAGTCTAAAAGAGCTTCATTTTTTTAGCACATACTACTAGGCCATTAGCTTTAATAACCTTGAAGAAAATGTTGAGAAGATTAGTACATCATCTATATAGACAATAGACATGTAAGTGTAAGGACTAAAAATCTGGTTCATTATATTTCGAAATTCTGAGGGGGCATTTTTTAGGCCAAAAGGTAAAACTTTCCATTTGTAGTGTCGAAAAGCCATATTGAATGTTGTTTTATATTTATGTTTTTCGGCGATTTAGATCTGCTAAAACCCTAATTTCATATCAAACTTGCTCTACAAATTTGCTTTGTAAGTTCTTTTTAAGAGATCCTTTTTGTTAGGAATTGGATGCCTAATCCATTTTAGGACAGAGTTAAGATGTTTATACTTTATAACTAATCTGGGAGATCCTCTTTCTTTTTAAGTGTTGTTATTGACATAAAACACTGAACAACTCCAGGGAGAGTTGGAGTGATGAATAATACCATTTGTTAATAAATGGTTTATTTCCTTTTTATAGATTTCCATCATATCGTGATTCATCTGGATTGGTCTGGCTTTAGTGGGGATGTCTTTTTCATCTAATCCAGTTAGGTAAGGAAGTTCAACAGAATGTCTTTTTCTTTCCCAGAATGCATTAGGAAATTTAGAGCAAATTTCTTTTTCAAAGTTTTCTTGAAGGATTTTGATCTTAGTGACCATTTTCGCGGTTTTTAAAATTTGCTTAATTTTCTCAATCTTTGTTTCTTCTTTTAAAAAGGAAATATGGCTAGAAAGTCTATTTAGTTTAAAAACTATTCTTTCTTTTATCAAATTACTTTTTCAGGAGAAAGAGTTTTTATAAAAGGAAAGAAAATTCTTTGGCCATGAATGACCATATGAATACCATCAAAATTGTCTGTATAGGGTTTTAACTGGTTAATGAAGGGTAATCCAAGAATAATATCATCATTATTATTTTCAGTTATTACAAAATCATTTGTAAAGCAAATATTATTATTGAAAATATGAGTTTTAGAAAGTTTATAATTAATCTTCATCCTTTCTCCAGTGGCGGAGTAAAGACGGGTAGTACTTTTTTCAAAGTACTTTAAAGGAATTAATCCCTTAACAATGCAATTGCGATCAGTACCGCCGTCTAGAAGGGCTACTTTGTTAATAACCAAATCTTTCCCTATAATCAATATCATGGGAATATGTTAACTTACTGAGTTTATAGTAGAAATCATAGATTTGTTCTCTTGGAGAGAATCATCTTCGTCCTGTTCTTCGCCAGGAAAATTATTACAAAAAGTTGATTTTTTCTCTTCTTCTTTAAAGGAAGCATTTCTGAGTACCTGGTCAACAAGATTATTCAATTCTATATGACCAAGTCTTGATTTAATTTCATTAACTTCCTTTTTAAGGAGAGTAACTTCTTCTGTTAAATCAGAACTGGAAGGTTCAAGAGGTTTTTCAAACCTAGTCATTACATTTTTCATACTAAAAGATTCAATGACCTTAGAAGATCTTTCTCCTATAGAATCAATGATGATCTTTTTCAACTCTAAGATATTTTGTTTTGGATTCGTCTTCTTTAATATGATCTATGATATCAAAAAGACCTCTTTCGAATCCTCTGAAATAACTTAGATTGTATTCTTTTAGCAATCACAAAATACATTATTGCACGAATAATCTTCTCCAGACTAACTTTGATCAGTTTCATAAGTGACATTATTATTTTTTTCATTACTATAGTCTTCTTCTGAGAAGGTATAATCAGAAGATTCACTATATTCTAGAACAGAAAAGGGTTTCTCTTTAGTACTTTCGTCAAGTCCTAGGAGGTTAATTTTCTTCTCTTTCTTAGAAGATTTACATTGATTAGCATGATGGCCCTTTTTTCCGCAGTTCCAACAAACATCTTCTTTAGATGCAGGCCTTCACTTTTTGAATCTTCTTTTAATGGATTTTTTAGGATTATCTTTAGAAGTTTTTCTCCTAGTTTTGTGGAAAGATTTTTTAGATAATTTTTTATCTCTTTTTGAAGGAGGATACTCTACCTTGGTGAACCCAAAGTCTCGGCAGAAACTTGCTAACCCTTTGTTAGAAAATATTTCATCTCTTTTGAATTAATTTTTGAGTTTAATATCTGTGAATAACTTAAGGCTGACAGTGTTAATGAAACTAGCTATGTCTCCATACGTCATTTGATTGTATGGAATTTTGCCTTCACATATATCTTTGGTTTTGGTCCTTACCATTTCTCCAAATAGTGGAGGTACCGCACTAATAAAGCATTCTTTCCAAAAATCACTATTGTAGTTAGGCTTAATCATAACTCTGACAAGAAAATTATCTTTATACCATTTAAAATTGGTTAGCTTTGGGGAAGATAGATTGTTAAGAATTTGCTAAGCTCCTATATTAAAATAATTTGGGTTCTCCAACAAAATGTTTAGCTATATTGTAAAGAAGTGTCGTGCAAGCATCTTCTTTGGGTTGTTGGGTCGAGATTTTTGTTCCATTTTCAACTTTTACAACTGTTTTGATTGTAGTGGCATTGTAAATGTTGTTCTTGACATTGTCTAAGAAATAATTATCCCACCAATGTCTAAGGTAAAACTAGATATTATCATAGTAGCAACTTCTTTATCAAATGCTCCTTTAATTTTGTAGGTTGTTATAGCAATGCCCATTTCATGGAGTTTATTGTAGATCTAATGATCATCCAGATTGTCAATATTCCATTATGTTATGCTTCTTCTTTCATGAGGAGAGAATGAAAGAGAATCATTTTCTTTGAATTGAGTGTCCGGGAATGAAGATTTCCTACAGTAATTTTTTTGATTATGATATCGGTGATTGGAGAGTTTAAGCAAAGTGCCCTCTTCAATAAGAGTTTTGACACTTTGTTTCTCTTTGTTAGAGATGCTGAGTTTAGCTAAGTTTTCATTGATTTGTTCAATGATTTTACCCAAAACTTCAAAATGTCACTGAGTTTAGGAAATTTATCTTTTGAAAACTCTGGGGGGTTTGAAGATAGGATTTGTTTAAAGGGTACTACTAATATTGCTAGTGCTAGCCTTTTAAGTACCAGAAAGAATGTCATTTTCTTTGGACTCTTCAATCTGTTGAGAGATGGTGTATGACAATCAATTGGTATAGTTGTTTTGTTCTATGAGCTTGTCCAAATCCTTGTTAAGAGGAGTAAGATGAGGTTTTTTGCTTTTAGCTTAAAAGCGACTACAAGGATGATTTCAGTAAAATGAGGAATTTTTATTCCTTCTAAGGAAGGGATAGTAGATTCAATAACTTTGTTAAATGGAGTATACTATTTATTAACTATGACTTGAAGAGAATCTATTTGGTCATCAAGTTTTTCGGTGATTTTGAACCACTTCAAGAACTCAATGTCACATTTGACTCTTTTCATGTCAGCAGTCCATTCTTTTTTGAACGAAGCTTTCTATTTTTTGTAATAGGCATTAACAACCATTTGACTTTTAGCTTATTTTTGGATTAGTCCAAAGAAGTTTGAGGGTAGCAATTGAACTAAACAGTCCATTCAGCCAGGTTATTTTCAATTACTCCTAGAAAAGAGTCTTTGAAGTTTAAGAATTAGGAATCTCTAAGGAGTGCACAAATGGGAATATCTAGACGTTTTCTAAAACAGGGTTTTATGGAAAATTGAACAAGTCCTATATGTAGATAGTGGACTCACAGGTCTTAATAACTTAATAATTTCTAATGGATTATTAATGGCTACAGTGGACTGACAGGTCTTCATATTATGCTTCTTAATAAAGCTAAAACTGCTTATTTGGTAGATCTTGTGAACGGGTTCTTCTGGTATGTTCCAATTTTCTAAACTACTTTTTGTTTTAGCAAATCTGGGCTGCCTTAGAACTAATGTTAACACTATTGACAAGGTTTTTGCTAGTCATGGGGAAGAATATTGTCCAGAGTCCTATGTTATACTATCTTGACTATGAGAATACTAGAATAGTGATATGTGAATAATTTTGAAAAGTGTTATTTCTATTTATCAAAGGTTTAAGTATTTCTACATGTCCTCTTGGCTTTAGCACTTCTCTCTCTCGAGTTATCTTAGCGATGGGACCACCTAACAGTCTTTCACGCCCTCCTAGATACGACCTCTCTATGGCTGACCAACGTCTTAAACCGGGTATTACTCGGAAGCCTCTCACACTTAGAGAGAGATAAGTACCTTATACAAAGTAGAAACTATTTAAAACATGATAACAAGGAATAGTAATAATCAAAAAATTATAACATATCCTTATTCGAATATTAACATAGTACGAACGTAAAACAAACAAGCTTCGGATAGTATGAATATTTAGTTGCTCATGCTAAGTATATATACTACCATTCTAGCTCTAATACCAATTAATACTGGATCATATAAATAGCGTATAATAATAAAATAATAAATTTAAATTCTTGATAATTAAAGGAGAAGTTTACTTAAAAGAACTTGAAAACTTGCTTTAAAGGAGAATTACAATGTAGAGTACAAAGGGAAATGCTAAGAGAAAATTGTGTAGGTGATTTTTTTCTATGCCTCTAATGTTCTAGGAGGAGGATTTTATTGATCCTAAAACAAAAGCTCATGCATCTTGTGCATACAAGTAGAGGGCTAAGATTTTGACGACAAAGTAAGAGTGGGCATTTATTGATAAGGACCTTAGTGGACGTGTTAAGGATAAGATTCCTTCCTAGTGGATCTATGGATGCGTGCTTATTAGTTTTTCCTCATTTTGGAATTTAGTGATATAGTAAGCACTCACAAGACCTTAGTGTGCATACCCACCGAGAAAAGTAATAATAGTGGGGTATCATGTTCCTTGCTTTTGACTTGGAACAGTACCCTGGTCAGGATTCATTTTTGCAATAGTAAATATCCTTTGAGATAAGTAATTCCGATTCTTTGAATCTCTACTTTTCTTCGAGGGTCAATTTAATATTCATGCTAGAAATCTTGGTAGGCCTGTGGCATTCCTTTAGGAGAACACATATCTCCATTGTTGCTTTCTTCTGAAGAAGTAGCTTCTATAATGAGTTGTGTTATTGCACTTTCTTCATGGTTGTTTATATCTCCGAGGGCCTGCTTAATCTTCTTCTTGAGCTCTTCATTGCACTGCTTTGCTGGACTAGCTGCTGCTTTTCCTTTGCTGAGTGGTTTTAGTTTTAGAACCCATCCTTTGGTCTTTATATCTTCGAATAAATACCTGATTCTTTCTAACTCGGTAATGGAGAAATTCCAAGTACTTCCACATTTTTATGTGTAGTCGTAGGGTTGATATTTCTTGCTTAATTTGAAATTCTTCAAACCTTTGCAGAAATTGCTTAGGAGGAATCCCTTAAGTTCCTACAAAATATTTCCACCATTCATAGAACCGTCTAGGAATAATGTCTTTGACTAACTCGGGGCAGTATTTGATGAACCAAGTATGACCAGGTCTAATGTACATGAAATTAAATCAGGATTCCTTGTAGGTGTACTAGTTATAGGTCTGGGGACTATGAATCATATTTAATATTATTGGTGTGAGCAAATGGTCTACTTGCCATTCAAAAGGAGATAGTATTCTCTTAATAGTACATTTGGAATACTGAATGAAATTGTGGTCTCGTTCACTTTAGGTATGTTCCACCTCAACAGAGTCTGTGTAGACAAGAATTGCTTCAAAGAACAATCGTGTGTGTAGAGGGTCTTTGCTATCTACAAAGTTGTTATTTTTATAGCATGGCTTGGCTAGGTCTGCTACTTTGCAATTTTCATTGTCTTTGTCAAGAGCTAAGATGGGTATTACCTTTAAGGCAACAAAATCAAAGGTGTTCTCTTTAGAAGAAGTGGTTGATTCTTGGAATTTTAGGTTAGTGACTCTAGCATCTACTGCTTGGGTGAAAGACTCGGGAACTTTCATTTCATAACTCCTTTTGTCCTGTAGAACAGAACGATTCTTGGAACGGGACTCTGACTCAGGATTTGGGCCTTCAATTTTAGGAAGGTCAGCTAAGACTGAGAATTTGTTTTTGCTTGGTAAAGGTAAGGAAGGAAAGGTGGGCCTAAGTTCTACTAGGCTTGGTGTGGGCTGGCGGTGCTAGCGGGGGCCTGGTAGGATTTTATTTCCCAAGGAAGGTGAAATAGGCGATTTTGGCCATTTTTCATTTGTATTAGCCCACAGATTCTAGCGCTGCCTGGGTTTCTAGACAAAGATTGACAAAAAATTACATGGGTTGGAGGGGGGGGGCAGCGACACACCCAACAACCAGCCCTGGTGGCCCAGCGGTGCTGATGGGGGCATGGTAGGATTTTATAGCCTAAGGAAGTGAAATAGGCGATTTCAGCCATTTTTCGTTGGTGTTAGTCCACGGATTCTGGTGCTGCTTGGGGTTTCGAGCAAAAAATCATGAAAAATCACATTGGTGTGTCGATTACGAGCTCGACAAGTGGCCCAGGTGGCCCGGCGGTGCTGGCGGGTGCCTGGTAGGATTTTATGGCTCAAGGAACGCGAAACAGGAAATTTAGGCCATTTTCTGTGGGTGTTAGCCCATGGATTCTGCTACCTGGGGTTCTGTCCAAAGATTCCCAAAAGGTTATATGGGTGCGTCAGTGACGAGCCCATCAAGTGGTCCAGGTGGCCTGGCGGTGCTAGCGAGGGCCTGGTAGAATTTTATGGCCCAAGGAAGGCAAAACAGGTACTTTTGGCCATTTTTCATAGTTGTTAGCCAACGAATTCTAGCATTGCCTAGTGTTCCAGGCAAAGATTCCTGAAAAATCACTGGGGGGGTTCGGCGATGAGCCTAGCAAGGGGTCCAGTTGGCTCGACGGCGCTGGAGGGGGTTTGGTAGGATTTTATGGCCCCAGAAAAGCGAAATAGGTTATTTCAGCCATTTTTCATTGGTGTTAGCCCATGTATTCTGGTGATGCCTGGTGTTCTAAGAAAAGATTCCCAAAAAATCACATGCATGGGTCGGGGACGAGACTTGAAAGTGGCCTAGGTTAGCCAATGGCGCTAGCAGGTGCCTGGTAGGATTTTATGGCCCAAGAAAGGCAAAGCAGGCGATTTCAACCATTTTCCGTGGGTGTTAGCCACGGATTCTAGAATTGTTTGTGGTTTCGAGCAAAGATTCTCAAAAAATCACATAGGTGGGTCGGCGAACAGCCCATCAAGAGGCCTAGGTGGCCCGGTAGTGCTGGTTGGGGGCCTGGTAGGCGAAACAAGCGATTTTGGCCATTTTTCGTGGGTGTTAGCCCATGGATTCCAGTAATGCCTGGGTTCCAGGCAAAGATTCCCAAAAAATCACACGAGGGGGTCGGCGATGAGCCCAACAGCGCTAGTGGGGGCGTAGTAGGATTTTATGGCCCAAGGAAGGCGAAACAGGCGATTTTGGCCATTTTCTGTAGGTGTTAGCCCATGGATTATGGCGTTGCCTGGGGTTATAGGCAAAGATTCCCAAAATAACACATGGGTGGGTCCTTGGATGGCATTATATATACTTAGCATGAGTAACTAAGTATTCTTACTGGCTGAAACCTATTTGTTTTACTTTTGTACTATGTTAATATTTGAATAAGCATATGTTATAATTCTTCTTCTTCTTATTTATTATTATCATGTTTTAAACAATTTCTACTTTGTATAAGGTACTTATATCTCTCTAAGTGTGTGAGGCTTTCGAGTAATACCCGGTTAAAGACGTTGGTCAGCCGTAGAGAGGTCGTAGCTAGGAGGGAGTGAAAGACTGTTAGGTGGTCACGTCGCTAAGATAACTCTCTCGAGAGAAGAGCCAAAGCCAAGAGGACATGTAGAAATACTTAAACCTTTGATAAATAGAAATAACACTTTTCAAAATTATTCACATAGCACTGTTCTAGTATTCTTATAGTCAAGATAGTATAACATAGGACTCTGGACAGTAGTCTTCCCCATGACTAGAAAAAACCTTGTCAATAGTGTTAACATTAGTTCTAAGGCAGCCCAGATTTGCTAAAACAAAAAGTAGTTTAGAAAACTGGAACTTACCAGAAGAACCCTTTCACACGATCTACCAAACAGGTAGTTTTACCTTTATTAAGAAGTATAATATTAAGACCTGTGAGTCCACTGTAGCCATTAATAATTCATTAGAAATTATTAAGTTATTAAATGAACAAGATATAAGTAGATATTAAACTCAGTTTAACTATCTGCATATAGGACTTATTTAGGTTTCCATAAAACCCCTTTTTATAAAAGGTCTAAATATTCCCGTTTGTGTACTCCTTAGAGATGCTAGATTGTTGAACTTTGAAGACTTTCTTCTAGGAGTAATTGAAAGTAACCTAGCTGAAGGGCCTGTTTACTTCAATTGGTACCCTAATTTCTCTATAGATATCAATGATCCAAACATATTGGATACTTTGACTCTTAATGTTAAGACCAAGAACATGAATAGTAAAGCTGACACTAGAGAAATAACTGTTATTTATCGAGTCTACTATAGGCTCATGGGTACAACTCTAGCCCCAAAGGCTAGAATTGAGAGTGTTAAAGGTGTCACTATGTTAATGGAAGCTAACGAAGAGCATAGTGCCTTATTTGTTCCCAGACTCCTCAAATGGACTGATATCCTAGGAAGTACTGACTGGCACTTTGAAGTCGTTACTCAGCCTAAACCCTCTTTTTTTTGAAAAAAGACAGATGGAAAGAGTAATACAAAATCTATATAGTTCCATTGATCTTAAGTTCCTTGACTACAAGTTGAGTTAAATATCGAGATCCACCTTAAAACCCCCAGAGGAATCCAGTAGTTATAGATCTAACAACTATAGATCAAACAACAATGTCAAAGGAAAACTTAGAGGAGTTGACTTCTCTAGTGAAATCCCTAAAGTCTACTATCAACCCAGTGGCCATGAACCTAGTAGGTCTAAAGACTCTGATATGGAACCACATAGACACCATACCGACCCTAGCTTAGGTGTTATCAAGGCAGAAGATAATTACTCTCGTGACCTTAAAGCCCTCAAACTTCTTTGGACTGATCCAAAAAACATGCTAATAGTCAAGTGGTATGTCAATACCTATTCCGAATATAGAGATCTCTATTTGGAAAATAATGGACTGTTGACATGAAAAGCGTTAAATGTGACATTGAGTTCTTTAAGTGGTTTGAAATCACTGGAAAAGTTGATGACCAAAGAGATTCTCTTTAAGTCATAGTTAACAAATGGTATACTCAATCCAATAAAGTTATTAGATCTACTACCCTCCCTTAGAAGGAATAAAAATTCCTCATTCTAATGAAATCGTCCTTGTAGCCCTTTTTAAGCTAAAAAGCGAAAAAACTCATCTTTCTCCTCTTAACAAGGATTTGTAAAAGCTCATAGAACAAAACAACTATACCAATAGATTGTTATACACCGTCTCTCAACAGTTTGAAAAGTCCAAAGAAAAAGCCATTTTTTCTGGTCCTCAAAAGGCTAGCAGTAGTAATACTAGCAGTACCCTTGAAACAAATCCCATATGTCAAACCCCCAGAGTTTTCAAAAGATAAATTTCCTAAACTCAATGACATTTTGAAGTTTTTGAGTAAAATCATTGAACAAATCAATGAAAAGTTAGCTAAATTCAGCATCTCTAACAAAGAGAAAGAAAGTGTCAAAACTCTTACAGAAGAGGACACTCTTCTTAAACTCTCCAATGACCGGTACAATAATCAAAAAAATTACTCTAGGATACCTTCATTCCCGATCACTTAATTTGAAGAAAATGCTTTTCTTTCATCCTCTTCTCATAAAGTAAGAAGCATAATAGAATGGAATATTCCGTCCGAACACCAGATCTACAATAAACTCCATGAAATGGGCGTTGCTATAACAACCTACAAAATCAGAGAAACATCTGATAAAGAAGTTGCTACCATCATAACATATGATTTTACTGGAATGCTTAGACATTGGGGGGATAATTATTTCTCAGAAAATGTCAAGAACAACATTAACAATGCCACTACAATCAAAACTGTTGTAAAAGTTACAGGTGGCACAGAAATCTCGACCCAACAACCCAAAGAAGATGCTTGTGCTACACTTCTTTACCACATAACTAAACATTTTGTGGGAGAACCCAAATTATTTCAAGATAGGAGCTAAGAAATTCTTAACAATCTATTTTACCCAAAGCTAACCAATTTCAAATGGTATAAAGATAATTTTCTTGTCAAAGTTATGATTAGGCCTGACTGCAATAGTGATTTTTGGAAAGAATGCTTCATTAGTGGGCTACCTCCACTATTTGCAAAAAAGGTAAGGACCAAAATCAAAGACAAATGTGAAGGCAAAATTATATACAATCAAATGACGTATGGAGACATAGCTAGTTTCATTAATACTATCGGCCTTGAGTTGTGCACAGACACTAAACTCAAAAATCAACTCAAAAGAGATGAAAAATCTTCTAACAAAGAGTTAGGAAGTTTCTGTCGAGACTTTGGGTTCACCAAGGTAGAGTCTCCTCCTTCAAAAAGGGATAAAAAATTATCTAAAAAATCTTCCCACAAAACTAGGAGAAAAACTTCTAAAAATAATCCTAAAAAATCTATTAAAAGAAAATTCAAAAAGTGAAGGCCTGCATCTAAAGAAGATATTTGTTGGAACTATGGAAAAAAGGGTCATCGTTCTAATCAATGTAAATCTTTGAAGAAAAAGAAGAAAATTAACCTCTTAGGACTTGACGAAAGTACTAAAGAGAAACTCTTTTCTATTCTAGAAGATAGTGAATCTTCTGAATATACCTCATCAGAAGAAGACGATAGTGATGAAGAAAATATCGACGTCGCTTATGAAACTAATCAAAGTCAGTATGGAGAAGTTTGTTCATGCAGCAATGTATTTTGTGATTGCACAAAGAATACAATCTAAGTTATTTCAGAAGATTTGAAAGAGATTGTTTTTGACATCGTAGATCAAATTAAAGATGATGAATCCAGAACCAAATATCTCTTAGAGTTAAAAAAGATCCTCATTTATTCTAGAGGAGAAAGTTCTTCTAAGGTCATTGAACCTTTTCGTATGAAAAATGTCATGACTAGGTTTGAAGAAACTCTTGAACCTTTCATTTTTGATTTAAGAGAAGAAGTTACTTTCCTTAAAAAGGAAGTTAAAGAAATTAAATCAAGACTTGGTCATATAGAGTTGAATAATGTTGCTGACCAGGTACTCGAAAATGCTTCCTCTAAAGAAGAAGAGAAAAAATCAACTTCTTCTAATAATTTCCCTGGTGAAGAACAGGATTAAGATGATTCTCTCCAAGAGAACAAATTTGTGATTTCTACTATCAAATCATTAAGTCAACATATTCCCATAAAATTGGTTATAGGGAAAGATTTGGTTATTAACAAAGTACCCCTTCTAGACAGCGACACTGATCGCAATTGCATCGTTAAGGGATTAATTCCTCTAAACCACGTGGAAAAAAGTACTACCCGTCTTTACTCCACCACTAGAGAAAGGATGAAGATTAATTACAAACTTTCGAAAGCTCATATTTGCAATAATAATATTTGCTTTGCAAATGATTTTCTAATAACGAAAAACATCAATGAAGATATTATTCTTGGGTTACCCTTCATTAACCAGTGAAAACCCTACACAGACAATTTTGACGGTATTCATATGGTCATTCATGGTCAAAAGATTTTCTTTCCTTTTATAAAAACTCTTTCTCTTGAAGAAAGTAATTTGATAAAAGAAAAA
>JAOTQJ010058872.1:0-13922 GCA_025642045.1 Solanum sejunctum | reverse complement strand
GCATAGCATCCTACATACTTAGTACATTCAAATGTACTAACACATACTCTTTCCTACATGATATCACCATATAGGAACTAGAACCCAAGTTGATCCTCCTCCTTCACGTGGCAAGTTCAGTACTACTCAAGCTAGTTGGTGAGTCTTCAATTCTGAAGATGTTTATCTATGTTTCTTTTATTATGTATTGAGACACTCTTCTTTATATTCTATTTTGACTATGAGGGTTAGCCCGGTTGCTTTGTCTTGGCCCCCACTCTTACCTATGCAGTAGAAGTGTTTGTTGGACATATTATGTATCTATGATATGAGCATGACTCTTTGTCTCTTGATTATGATATTATGCAAGCTTTCCCCTTAGCCCCTTTTGCCCCTATTCTTACTCTTTATGTCTTTTATTTGCTTTGCAACCAATGATGTGTAATCATAAGTTAAGAGGCTTATTTGTGGTTCCTTTGGGTTCCCCATTCGTCGTGTCATATCTAGGCCCTACGCTTCGGTCATGACACAATGATAGTATCTTGACTTTCTTTTTTTCAAATTCCTTTCCTTTATTTTCTCTCTCTCTCCCTCTTGGAGTCTCTCTCTCCCAATAGGAATCCAAATCCCACTTGGAGTCAACCACATTCCCATTAAAAGAGAAGTGGTTGGGCAGTTACAACTGCCACTTAAAGGATAACAACTGTTCATCCTTATCCTTAAGGATAAGGTTGAACGGTTAGCTACATCACCGTAAATAAACCACATACTTGGGTTGAGTCGAGATTTGAATTGGGTCAATCCACATGAGTGACCCATAATCCACAAAATCTTACAAGAAGTATGTGTATGTTGTATTTTTTCTTATCTATTTATTTTTATTTGTTCTCTCTATTAGACATCTTTGATTAAGTGTCTATCAATTTCTAATTGTTATAAGTTTATATTTTTATTGTGTTCAAATTGGCCATTTATGACTTATTAGAAGTTCTCTATATACTAAAATTTATAGTCGTTTGATTAAAAATAATTAATTTTTAACATCAAAGTACATCCCTCATTTATTGTTTCTTATCATACTGCTAGTTGCATTAGAAAAATAGCTACTGATGTATTAGAGGTCTCGAGAGGGACTTTTAGTAGATGTCAGGGTGATTGGTGGTGGAATGGAGATGTTCAGAGCAAAGTGAAAGCTAATAAAGTTGCTTATACAGAGTGGTTGGAGTGTAGGGATGAGGATGAAAAGCGATAGTTAAGGGAGATTTATAAGAAGGCTAAGACAAAAGTGAAGATGGTGGTGACGAGTGCTAAGATAACAACATTTGAGCGACTATATATGGAGCTAAGTGATAACGGCGGGGACAAGAGATTGTATAGCCTCGCTAAAGAGAGAGAAAGAAAAGCTCGTGACTTGAATCAAATGAAGTGCATCAAGGATGAGGAGGGTAAGGTTTTGGTGGATGAAACTTCCATTAAGCTAAGGTGGCAAGCTTACTTTCATAAACTCTTAAACAAAAAAGGAGATAGAGATATTAAGTTGAATGAATTGGCACACTCTGAAAGTGATCATGATTTTGGATATTACAAGTGGTTCATAGTTGAGAAGGCTAGAAGGCTATTAGTAGGATGAAGAGAGGGAGGGCGATCGGACCCGATGAGATTCTGGTGGAGTTTTGGATGTACATGGTCAAGGATGACACAGAGTAGTTGACTAAACTGTTCAATGCTATTATGAAGACTGCCAAGATGCCCGACGAATAGAGGAGGAGTATAATAGCCAAAGTTCCAAGGGATGTCCTATGGAGGTGCGTAGAAGTAAAAGGTGTCCCGACGGCATATATTAGGGTGATACATATTACATATGTAGGAAGAGACAATATTACATAGAATATATTACATATGTAGGAAGAGACAATATTAGAAACCAAGGCCTACCATCTCCTTGGCGAGGCGATTGAGGTACATCCCACCCAATATGGTAGCACGGGCCTACTACCTCCTGAACGAGGTAATTGATTAACTTCCAATACTATAAATGCCATTAATTAAATCAACACATATACACATCTCTTTCATCATCATAAAGTTACTTAGCTCATATACCATGCATTAGGCCTTCAACAATTAAAGAAGCATAAACCAAATATTTTATCAAACACTTGGCAGGTATGTAATATTTGTATAAAATCATGCAATTCAAGAGTGAAATCATAAAAGTAAATTCAATGTAAAACCACCCACTAACACCTGGTAGTACCTTTATATAATGTATATCAAAAATCTTCATCAAATCTCAAGATAGATCAAAGATTCATAGCTCAAAACATGCTTAAACAGTCACACTTTTATGAAACCCCAACATAATTCATAGTAAAATTCATAGTAAGTAAGATCCATAAGTAAATCAACTTAGAAACATATAATTTATGTAAAAAGGGAGTTTGGGCACCATGGGTGAAAGGATCAATAGTTTAAACCCACATACCATAACTTTAGAGATTTCCTTGAAGAAGATTTGAATGGAGACTTAAAGCTTGAATGAAATCCTTAGATCCGAAATGAGATTTGGCACTTGAATTTTGAGTGAAATATTATCTAGTGTTCTAGAGGGATTTTGGGGAATACGTATGATATAAAGGTGAAATATGGCTAAGTATAGGTGTTTTTACGTATGGAAAGACTTAGGGCCAAGGACCGAAATCCTTGGACCGAGTAACAAAAATTGGGCAAAAATAACACAAGGGTGCGCCCTAGCCGCATCGCGCCAGGGGCATGAACCCTTACTGGAAATTGCATTTTTGGGATTTTTGAATTTTCATACGGTTGCTCTAAAATCGAGGTTACCAATTAGCCACTCAATTTTGCCCCTGAATAAGGATATGAAGTCGAATCTTTGATATCACGCATGGATTTTGAGATTTATTAAAACTATGAATTTGAGTACTTCTAAGACATATTTTCGGGAACTTTTTGGGCTCGCTTTAATATCTTCCCCTTGGGAACATTCACCCCTGAATGTCAAAGAAACATATATAGAAGAAACAGTCAAGATGATTTCAGCCCACACAAAAATGCAATAATACACTTAAACATCATTTCAAAAATCTCAGCATAATTGGCAAAATCACCATGAACTTGTTAATTTAAACATGAATGCATGCAAATAACCTAAAGGCTAAAACTTGAGACTTGAAATCATAGAAAGGGATTAGTTGCTAGTAGGAGCTTGAGTAGAATGAAAGAGGTACGAATATCACTTCTTCATGTTTGCTCCGGCTCCTCGAAAGACACTTTTGACTTGACGATTCTTCCAAAGGGTTTTGACAAGCAGTACCTCCTTGTCAATGAACTTTTCTAGCCATCCATTCAATGTCACCTCCAGGACATTCCGTAAGCCAACTTATCCTCCACAACACCTACAACCTCAAAAAGTTCTATAGAACTTGCATTACCAATACATCTCCTCAACCTAGATGCATGAAGAACCGGATGAACCATATCCATATCCATAGTCAACTCCAATTCGTATGCAACCTTACTAAACCTCCTCAACACTCTATAATGATCCACAAACCATAAACTCAATTCTCTTTCTTGCCAAACCAGACCATACCCTTCATGAGACAAGTGAACTCATTCACCAACCTTAAATTCAAGATCCCTTCTCCTCATATCGGCAGATGATTTTTGACGATTTGGGGTTGTTTTCAATCTTTCTCTAATTAGCCTCACTTTATCTATTCCTTCCTCACCAAAACACATCAATCAAATCTCCATACATTTTTTTGTAGAACCGGGGGGTACATAGGAAGAATTATGAGTGTCATTGAGAATCTTATCTCTCAAGCTATCAACACTAGGCACACACAACCTAGCTTAGTATCTAAGGGCACCATCTCCCTCTTGGGGGGAAACCTCTACATTACCATCTCTCACCAAAGCCTTCTACTCTCATAAGGCGGGGTCAAGATCTTGATTTACCTTTACCTCCTCAGCCAAAGAAGATTTAGAACCATCAACTACCACTACACTATCATTTTCAACCTCTTCCAACCTAACCCCCAATCTAGCCAACCGATGGACCTCTCTATCCACCTCCTTGCCACCATCACTAACATGTGCTAGGCTACCCATAGATACCCTACGCAAAGCATCGACCACAATATTAGCCTTACTGGGGTGATAATGCATACTCATATCATAATCCTTAAGAAGCTCTAACCACTTTCATTGCCTCAAGTTAATATCCTTTTGAGTGAGCACATATTAGAGACTCTTATGATCAGTAAACACGTCAACATGCACTTCATACAAATAATGATGCCAAATTTTCAAAGCAAGTACCACGGTGGCTAATTCAAGATCATAGGTAGGATAATTCTTTTCATGCACCTTAAGTTGTCTAGAGGCATAAGCTATTACCTTAGCATTTTGCATCAAACACAACCCAAACCAATTCGTGAGACATCACAATACACAACAAATCCTTCCAACCCTTCTGGTAATAACCCACAAAGCCCAAGAAGCTTCTAATATCTGATGGAGTCAAAGGTCTAGACCAATTTCTAATCATCTCTATCTTCTTAGGATCCACCTTAGTACTATCACCTGACACCACATGACCTAAGAAGGCAACCTTTTGCAACCAAAACTCACACTACTCCACAATTTTTGTAGCACTACCCTCAAATGACTCATACGCTCCTCCTATCTATGGGAATTGATCCAAAATATCATCAATGAAAACCACCACAAACAAATCAAGGTAGGGCTTAAAGACCCTATTCATGAAACCCATAGATATAGCTAGTGCATTAGTCAACCAAACAACTCCACCACAACTCAAAATACTCTCTCCTATTTCGAAAGGACATTTAGGGAAATAACCTACCTTCATCCTCACTTTGGGACAAAACCTAAACCGAAGATCAATCTTATATAAGTGACTAACCGATTGAAGTTGGTCAAATAGATCATTAATCCTCGGGAGTTGGTATTTATTATTTATAGTGACACTAATAAGTTGTCAGTAGTCAATACATATTTTAAGAGAATAATATTTCTCCTGCGCAAAATACATCAGGAAGCTTACTAGGAAAGACATCAAGGAACCCATTAACCACCAAAACCGACTCTATAGGGAAGACTTTGGACTCAATATCCCTAACCCACACAAGATGATAGAGACTTCCCTTAGAGATCAACTTAGTGGATCAAATGCAAGAAATAAATCTACCCTTGAGCACCACATCATGACTCCCCCACTGAAGAACGGGTTCATCAGGGAATTTGAATCTAACTCTACTGGTCCTACAATAAATGGAGACATAATATATATGCAACTAGTCCACCTCAAGTATGACATCAAAAACCACCATATCTAATTCAACATTGTCACAAAACAAGGTCTATGCAATATGACCACGGAATACATCTTATTGACCTCCCTAGCAACAAAAGACTCACTAATGGGGTAGACTTTAAATGTTCATATAACAATTCGCGACACACTTGAAACCAACTAGCAACACTAAAGAATAATGAAAGAGATAGTGGCACCCAAACCCATCAATGCATACACATCAAAGCCAAAGGAAATTACAACATACAAGTAGCAACATAAGGTGCCTCATCCCCTCCTTGCCCCCTTGAAGAGCATAAAATTTAGTGCGTCGTGGGGCACCACCTTGATGTCCTTCCCCTTCCCCTTGGTCTGCATTAGTACCTTGGTCTTGAGGACCATCACTTCTACCTTTGGGTTGAGCATGAGTACAACCACTAACTTTGTGCCCAAATCCGTCACAACCAAAGCAAGAATTGGATCTCTTCAAACATGGGCAACCATGGCCTTTCCCACACCTTTAGCACTTAGGCTTTGCCACCCCTCATCACCCCTTTACTCTTATTGTGTTTAAGAGGGCAATCTATCACCTTATGACACATCTCCCCACAACCATAACAAGCATTAGTGCTCTTCAAGCATGGGCCATAATGGCATCTATCATATCTTGGGCACCTAGCATAAGGCACCACACCACCACCAC
The DNA here is from genome assembly GCA_025642045.1 of Solanum sejunctum. Taxonomy (NCBI): domain Eukaryota; kingdom Viridiplantae; phylum Streptophyta; class Magnoliopsida; order Solanales; family Solanaceae; genus Solanum; species Solanum sejunctum. The sequence continues at coordinate 7,899 of JAOTQJ010058872.1, read as the reverse complement.
CTTTGGGACTTTGGAACTTACCCTCAGAACATGCCCTCTTGGCTACTCCTCCTCCTCTTACCATTTGAAGTCTCAGGGGTAGTCACTTGTTGATTGGGTTGGATTGTCACTACTTTGGCTAATAGCCATAGAGCATTGCGAACCTCAGCATTCCATATATCATCGTCGTTTGAGACATATTCTGAAATATAACTATTAGGGATTAGTAATAAGCCCTAGAGACCTAACTATACTGCACGACATAGATCATGAAAAAGTAAAATATTTTCTAAAATGCCTCATAGCCTCATACTCATAGTCGTTGCGTGCTTCACAACCATGAATAAAACTCTAATCGACATGGTCTGTTGCACGCCTAGGACCATTAACAACCTAGTGCTCTGATACCAAGTTTTTCATGACCCAAACTAGGGCTTAGACATGACACGGCGAATGGGGAACCTAATGGAACCCCAATCAAGCCTTTTAGCATATCATACACATGATACACATATCCTTGGTCATGGAAGCAAGATAAAACAACAAGAGAAAACATAAACAAGGAAAATTGGGACTAAGAGAAAGAGTTTAATACTTAAAAACATAGATGAGTCAAAGCTCAACCATAATTACATTACTTGTCCAACAACACCTCTAGACTTAGAATTGAGCGGGGGCCAAGACAACTTTCTGTGCTCACCCTCATAGTCATAAGCTTCTAATATAGAAAACATCAATACATAATGTAAGTCAAGAGAAGTATGTCTTCGGAGTTGAGGACTCACCAATAAGCTTTGAGAGGTAGTACTAGCCACGTAGAAAATGATGATCAAGTAGAGCTTTGGTTCCTACATGGTAACATCATGTAGACATAGAGTATGCATTTATACATTTGAATGTACTAGGTATGTATGATGCAATGCAACAAGAGATAGGTAACATATTTGAGATGCATAAGTAGGCAATAAATAAGCATATAGCAATATGGCATGCATAAATGTTACTCATAATAAAACATGCTTACATATAACATATTACATGTGTAGCAAGAAACCATCACTAGAAACCAAGGCCTACCACCTCCTTCGCGAGGCGATTGAGGTATATACCCCCAATATGGTAGCATAGGCCTACTACCCCCCGAGCGAGGCAATTGAGGTATATACCCCCCAATATGGTAGTTCGAGCCTGCTACACCCGAACGAGGCAATTGATCAACTTCTAACACTATAGATACCATTCCTGAAATCAATACATATACACATCTCTTTCATCATTATAAAGCCACTTAACTCATATACCATGCATTAGGCCTTCAACAACTCAAAAAGCATAAATCAAATATTTTATCAAACACTTGGCGGTTGTTTAATGCTAGTAAACCATATAATTCAAGAATGAAATTATGCAAGTAAATTCAATGTAAAACTACCCACTAGCACCTGGTAATACCATCATGCAATATACATCAAAACCCTTCATTAGATCTCAAGATAGATCAAAGATTCATAGTTCAAAACATGCTTAAACAATCACACTTTTATGAAACTCCAACATAGTTCATAGTCAAATTCATAATAAGTAATACTCATAAGTAAATTAACTTAGAAACATGTAATTTATGTAAAAGGAGAGCTTGGGCACCATGGTGAAAGGACCAATGGTTGAAATCCACATACCTTGACTTTGGAGATTTCGTTGAAGAAGATTTGAATGGATACTTGAAGCTTGAATGAAATCTTTAGATCCGGAATGAGATTTGGCACTTGAATTTTGAGAGAAATATTAGTCTTAGTGTTTGAGAGAATTTTTAGGGAATGTCTTGTATGATATGAAGGTGAAATATAGCTACGTATAGGTAATTTTTACATATGGGAAGGCTTTGTCCCAAGATCCAAAAGACTTGGATCGAGTAACAAAAACTGAGCAAAAATTACACAGGGGCGTGCCCTTGCCGCATTGCGCCAGGGGCGAGAACCCTTATTGAAAATTGCTTCTTAGGGATTTTTGAATTTTGATATAGTTGCTCTAAATTTGGAGTTAGACCCATTTTCCAGTCAATTTTGCCCCCTGAATAAGAATATGAAGTTAGATTTTCGATATCACGCAGTATTTTGAGATATATGGAAATTATGAATTTGGGCACTTTCGAGGCACATTTTCTGGCACTGTTTGGGGCCATTTCAGGCTTAGACATTGTTCTGTTGAAATGGGAATTCATCAAGGATCCATGTTAAGACCTTTTCTGTTTGTCTTAGTGATGAATGAGCTAACACGTCTATTCAAGAGAAGGTTCTGTGGTGTATGCTATTTGCATATAAGAAAGTTTGCTTCTGTCTCTGTAAGGTTGCAAAGTTGATCTCGGATATTCTTTGATTGAGTAGAGACATCAGAGTAAAGGCTACATTTTGGACAACATTTATATGCAAGCTTCTTCGCAATTCCAATGCATTCTTGCATAGACTCCCATTTACTCTCCAACTCGCAAACATCTTCAATCCACTTGATAACATCTGATTTTTGTTTATAGCCTTGTCCCTCAGATTCTTCCACCTTTCCTTTGATATCATCTCGTAACTTTGTTAGCTTCTCGATTTCCTCACTTAGTTTTCAATTTTTGATAAGAAATGGACGATATTTTCAATCTTCGGATAGATGCATCTACACATGAACCTCCCCACCTCAACAACACAACTAGAAATAACATTAATAAGTATTTCCATTTAACAATTCTTGAGGTAAACTGACTTTTTCTTGTTTGTTTTTAAGGAAGAATTCAAAGGACTAAAAGAAAATAGAAAAGACAATTATTGGTATTGGAGTAATACAGCAGCAGATGAGTTAAAAGAAATGGATGAGATAATTTTTAATGTCACGCCATATTTTTGGAATTAAAAAACTAATTTTAAGATTATTTTTTTGATTCAGTAAATATGAGTTTGTTAATGAAGTAAATATGAGAAATATAAGTCACTTTTTAACAAAGAATATATCAATTTTAAATCACAAAATTATTTTTCTCCTTTTCCATTCCTACTATATTAAATCATCTGTCACACACATATAGGAGGGAAAGAAGAAAAGGAAAGTCACTAGCAAGAGACAAGATGATAAAAGCACTACTTTTGTATAGTACAAATAATAAAGAAGGGAAAAAGACTCAAATATGTCATCAAACTGTGAGAAAAGATTCATTTATGTTATTTATTAAAAAATTGGCTCATCTATGTTATTGGTGTTAAGGAAAAGGTTCATTCCTGCTATTATTTTTAACAATGATTTTGCAAAACCAATTTTTATATGTGGCCTATTTTAATTCGACCATGTCATTATTTTTTTAAAAAAATCAAATTCTAAATGAAATTAAAAAAAAATTCACCCAAATTTTTTTTGGTGAAATCACTATTCAGAAAGCACTTATTGAAAATAGGAATGGACTAAACAATTGAGTAGAAACAATGTTTGTAACCTCTATGATTAGTTTCCATTAGTTTCTTATTTTTCTTATCATTTACACTTTTTTTTTGGTTCCCCATCTCCCAAAAAGTTTCCTAATAATAGGAAATTAGGTTAAAGCACCAAAGCACCAAAATTGTAACATGTAAATGCAATTCTTGAGTTGCACAGGGAGATGAATGAAGAAAGATGTGAAGAGAGATGAATTAAGAATTGTGTTGACGGGTCATGGGGATTTATAATTTGGGTTGGTCTCTATTTAGGTGGAGCTTTTTCCTTAATTCCATTTAGAATTTGACATTTAAAAAAAGAAAAATAATGACATGGTCGAATTAAAATAGTCCACATGTAAAAACTGGTTTTGGAAAATTATCGTTAAAAAATAATGGCATGGATGAACCTTTTCTTTAACATCAATGGCATAGATGAGCCAAACTTTTAAAAGATAATATAAATGAACTTTTTCTCAAAGTTTAATGACATATTTAAGCCTTTTTCCATTTAAAAAAAAGGCAGCATTATTGGAGTACCTAAAAGTGTAATTCCAAAGGAGATGACTATGCAATACTACAAGGGTGGAGCTTGAGCATAAATTATGAGTTCAGCTGAATCTAATAACTTTGATCAAAATCCTGTATTTGTCTCAATAATTATATTGAATATGCATGAATTATTAATTTTGAACTCAATAACTTAACAAAATTAGAATTTTAAATCAACGTTTGTGCAACATAATCATCATATCATATCATATCATCATACCATCATATCATCTATACTATTTAAAAGTTTGAAGGCTCTTAATAATGTTGATTGAACTTTTTGCCCTTCATTAAAAAACTCCTCTTTAGACAAAATAATTTTTTCACCATTATTTTTAATTATTATATTATTATTTTAATAATATTTAATACTAAATATAATAAAAATGAAATAGAGAAAATTTTCTTTTTATAATTAAATTCATACATGAAGAATATTTTTTTTAACTAGAATAGAATTGACCTAAGAATGAAAAATAAAAAACTTCTCATATAATAAGCAAAAAAAAAAAAGATTTGAAAAACTATCTCCCATGAAAATAGGCAAAACAAAAAAAGTAAAATTAAAGTGAAAAAGAAAAAAGAAAAAGAGAACTCGTTAAAAAGAGAATTAAAAAAAATGGTATGAGAAATTAATGTCAAAGAATTCATTAGATTAAAGGTAATTTAATTTTTCTTAATTATTCTCTTAATATTTCCATAATTAATTAGTTTGTCAATTTTTTCCCTTTTTCCTTTATGACCCTATTATTTCAATAAAAGTTCTTCTAATTTCACCATGAATCCTAATTATATAATGAAATATTTCGTCCTGAATATGATAAAATATTATTTTCTATCTTTTTTGATTTATGACTTTTCTACTACTATAAAAACACTTTAATTTCTACTTTTGATTTATCAATCATTAACAATCAATAATTCAGTTTGTATTTTCTTATTTTACAATTGCAATTAATTTTTTTCTTGCTTTAATTGATTCATTCATCCCCTTCACCGATTTGTGCTAAGTGGTGCTGAATATTATTTTACACTTTTTTCGAACTTTTGATTCTCAGGTTTACTTATATTACACACTCACGCTCTTTGTTTCATATTCTATTCTCTTTATTTTTCACTTTTTAAATTTGAAGAAATTAATATTAATTATTATGCTACCTTAACTTGCTTCATTTAGATTATATTATGCCCTTAGTTTAGTTTAGTTAGTTGAGTCTAATAAATTTTTGCTATTTAAAAGTTTCTACTATTTTGTAACTAACATCTTGCTCCATTCACATGTTTATGTATTCAGGTAAACTAATATCTCATATAAGGTAATACTTCTTTGCTTTAGACAAAATCGTCTTTTCACTATTTTTCTTAATTTATTATTTAAATTTTTATAATTTAGTTTTCAGATTCACTTTTGGATTAGAATTACTTTATATTTAGAATTCATCAACATAAAAAATTGAGTGGGAAAATGGTCTCGGTCGATTTTTGAGCCATCGGATCCAAAAATAATTTTTCGATCTAAAACGAATTCCAATGTTGGTCGCGCCCAAGGAGCAACGCAGACCTACACCTATTTTCTCCTGTTTTTTCGACGAAAATTGGAAAACTCATCCGGAAAAACTTTTGGAAAAATAAATGGTACGCGCAGAGTCTGCGTCGTGGACTGGGATATTCCAAAGTGAAAATTTTTCTTTTATTTTGAGGGTCATTCTGGTCAATTTCCAACTCCTTCTATACTCAAAACACGATTAAATTATGACATTTTGATGCATAAATAGGGTCTAAAATCTCATTTTAAGTCCTTTCTTAGTTATTGAAAAGTTAGGGCTTGCGAGAGAAGAAAGAAGAATGTAAGACTGAAGAATTCAAGAGCATTCTTGAGAACTTGATTATTGATAGCTTCATCCCAGGTATATAAGACTAAACTAAAAGCATGAGATTGTTCTCTCATGTACCCCATAGATGGTCTTAGAAGAGAGTTGAAAGTTCATGAGTCTACACACATGATTTCTTGATTATTTTCTTGAAAATTATATTTATTACATGTATTTTCATATGTTGATGATCATCATAAACTTTTTTACTTGAATTGATTACTTTTCATGAGATATTGCATAACCGTATATGATATTTTTAAAAGCATATATGAATGAACCTAGGGATTGAGTCTAGAACTTGGATTTGGGAATATCAATTGTGATTGTGATGTGAGAATGATGAGACGATGAATTGATAGATTTTGATAGTCCTATGAGTCTCCATAAATGAATTTTAATGAATTGTCTAATCGATTGTTTTCCTAATGATTGTTCTAACCTTTGAGCTATTGATTGAGAGATGAACTAATAGTATGATTGGAGTCTCTATGAAATTGACTGAATGATGAGAGCCTGTACGAGGATAATTTGAGATGAGTTGATTGGGATAGTTTGATTGGTTTGATTGAATGGATTATTTTATGAGCATTGAGTCATGGGAGGAGTATCGAGCACCGAAAGGGTAAGAGTTAATCCAACTCGCACTTGTACACTATGTAGCCAAGTGTAGGTGAGGACTAGGACAATCACATAATATTATGTTGAGGTTCCCTCTGATTAGAAGTCCGTGAAACAATAGAGGACTTATAGATTGTTGTCTCCATTTTGGACTTATCCATTTTGGTTTTAATTCGTTCCCTACCTGGAAAGTACAGAATGACTATGACAACATCAGCGAGATTATTGTATAATTGCTGACTTATAAGTGATTGTTATTGGATAAGAGAAACTCCCTGAAATTTTCCAAACTGACTACTCTGAGTTGAGATGAGATGAGTTGAGATGAGTCCCTTAGAGATGTGTTTGATTTAATTGATAAAGTTTGATCGGTCGCTTGTCTACTCTATATTCTTGCTTTAGATAGACATTTGACATATTGATTTGTTATTATCCTTGACGTTAATTGATGTTTCAAATTATTCTGCCTATTTTAGTTTCATTAAACTAATTTACATACTGTACATTCCATGTACTGACGCACTCATTGCTGCATCATTTTATGATGCAGATACATGGATTAGAGATGATCAACAACGCATCGTTGAGGATCTTGGACGTTTGGCTAATTGGTAAGCCTCCCATACTTCGGAGGATTCATTACTTTCATTTCACTCCGGATTAGAGTTAGACTTGATAGATTATTTTTTGTTTGAGGTAGTCATGAGTCTGTCGTTGGCACCACTTGATAGTGATATAGGTTTCATAGATTAGAGTCGAATGTTGATTGTTAAGATTGTGAGTTAATTCTTTCTACTAGCCCTTATTATTATATTATTTTGAGATTAGTTAGAAGTGCCTATTTACTTCATTATGTCTTCCATTGATTAGTAGAATTTATTGATTGAATGAATGTGATGAGGCCAAGTGATTTGGTTTTTTAGTCTCTGGTGCCAGTCACATCTTGGGTATCCTCCTGGGGCATGGTAGTTCTGTTATTATGCATAATTTGTAAAATTTTAATTATCAATTTATAGTGGTAAGAATTCATACTAATTCATTTATTTGTGTTCTTTATTGTTTCATGCATAATCATCTTCTTTATTGCTGAGAATTATGTAAATTGTCATAGTTATAAAATAAAATTTCTTCGGGTACGAAATTGTAAGAGAATTTTAATTTTTCATATTTTCATCTTTTTGAGTTTTCAAATATAACTTCATAATTGATTATTATATTTTATCATTCTTTAGCCATTCCGCCTTTAGGATGTATATAATAATATTAATCCAGATTGGTATTATGATTAACTGTTTAGAAGATAAGTGTCACGACCCAACCCAGAGGCCGTGAATGGTACCGATAAGGCACCCGGACATACACTTATACTGAATCTCCATTTACGACAGCTAAGGGATTTCACAAAATTTCGACAAAGTTTCCTCTGTTTT
>JAOTQJ010058861.1:0-13922 GCA_025642045.1 Solanum sejunctum | reverse complement strand
AGATGTAGGTTGGTTCTCCCGAGCCCTATTGTCAGCGGGTGCCAATCCATCCTAACGGCAACTTGGGGTGTGACAGATCATTTAACGACCAGCTATATCATCCCATCCGTAATGATTTTTAGCGAACAAAGCTATAGGAATGCGATAGCAATTAAATTTTTCAAACGCTATTGACACTTAGGGACCAAAGCTCACTTTTAGGGACCAATTTTTCCTTAGTTATTGAGCATTTTTCGTATAGTGAAATCTTAATTAAGAAGCATTATACCTTTCAATTTGCATTGGGCATTTTATGTCTAAGAGGTCGTGACCTATATATGCATTTGATTATATATGTATGTTATCTATTCCAATAACGAATATAAAAGGGATGCACTAAGGCACAATAGCTATCCCGCAACAATCACACCTTTACTTCTTGTCTTACTTATAAAGTAATTTTTTCGCGCTAAGCCCTCACTTTTTTGTTTGGGTAGAAGCTAGCGAATTGTCAAAGCAACTATTGAAATTTAAATCATTAACTGTGAAAGATGTGTGAATTAATTTAGATGCACGTAATGTATACAAATTTACTAAATACTAAAATAGGTATTACTCCATCCATTCATCTTCAAATATCATATTTGAACTTTGCACTCTTGTTAAGAAAATAATAATTAACATCTTTATTTTATCATACTATCTTTATAGGTCTTGGAAAATGATTTGCGAAACAAATACTTAATATTAAGGATAATACCTAAAGAAAATAAGTATTCTTTATTAATATATTAAAAGTGATGAATATAAATAAAAATCTATTGTAAAATTAATTGACTAGTAAAAATAAATAAGAGTAAAATCTAAATAAATATCCACCATGAGTACAGAAAAACATAATTTATTAAACTTTTGAAGCACTGCAAGGTCACGTAATAAACTTACTGGGATCCTCTAAATGCTCACAATCTATCAAAAATAAATTCCACAATAGTATGTATATGAAGTCCATTTATACTCATATTAACAAAAAAATTATGTTGTTAAAAAAATTAACGAAAAGTAAATTTTGATTTTTGAGGTCAATTTTTTTTCAAAATAAAATTATACATAGATTATCCATCTTAAATCTCAAATTTTATCAAAATCAAAATCGACCTCCAAAATCTTCATTTTTTATATTCTAGACTTTGAAATTTAAATTCTCCATTTCAATTCAAAACATGAATTAAATGACTAAAAAACACTTGTTTTCATGAATAAATAGTAATAGGAAGGTTAAATTCTAACCCTATGATGTATCTTGAAAATCTCTCCAAAAGTTACTAAAATCTGAGGTCTATAACTTAAAATATGATACAAAATGTATAATCTCTATCTAAAAAATACTTTATTATAGCTAGACATTCTTTCACGGAATCATGAGACTCTCCTTTGAGAACATGTTACATACTTGAATTCACCAACTCTACCCGCGTAAGTGCATGATTTCTGTCTTTCCTTTCCATTCATATACGATGATGAGTCCCTTTACTGACTCCCTTTTGTGATCAGGAGAAACAACCACTAGCATCAAACACTAAAAAAATAATAAAAAAAAATTAATGTCTCTTATCTTTCTGAATGTCAAATTTATCCAAGTCCTTCAAAATGCAAATAGAATATGCAAATTACTGCTAAAGCATGCTATGAATCTATAGGAATACTCAAATGCCGATCTAAGATTGTCTTGACACATTAATGACCGTAGCCAACTTCAATTTCTTAACATAACTAGTTATTAATTCATGTGTCCACCCCCTTCACTTTCAAATTCATCGAAATTGATGTAAATTATCCAACTAAGTTATAGAATCACTTTTCAACCTAGTAGAACTGATAAACTTTAATTTTGAGCTTGTTTATTCATTTTGTTAACTTTGACAAAATATTTAATTTTTTAAATTTTAGTTTTCTTATCAAATATGCATTGGATTTTTCAAAAATCATAATGCACGTCACTGTAATTCATAAATCAAATTATAAAATGATGAAAATAGTCTTTTAAGAAAAATAAATTTTAGTATTCGAAGTGATCAAACAAATCATTACAATTAGTCTGAATTTTCTTTGAAGAGCAAGACCTAGCTCTAAAAGTTTAGTAAATACTCTTTCTCTTAATCTTATAAAAATAGACCCAGAATTTTGAGACTCAAAACGTTTTAATATAAAGTGCATGGTCTAATACGTGAGCTTGAATTATAAATTCCCTTACACTAAATTTGGATATGAAATGGCCAACTTACCTTCCATATTTGGGCATATTCTCTTCCAAATAATGTCTTGGATGTGATAAGCAAAGTTACATTATGCAATTCTCACCTCCTAATACATTTATTTGGAAATGATGGAGGACATAAAGCGTCCACCTTGTCATAAAGGTCCAAACTTTAGTTCTTTGTCAATTCTTTTATCTTTAACCACTTTCGTCATATCAAATTCCTGCTAGATTGTATTATACACTAATTATAATATTTTAACTATCTTTCTTTTTATTTATTGATCATGTTTATACTTCGAGACTATTTTGATCATATCATATAGCATGTTGTTTCTAAATTAATTACAATTTTTTTGAGATTTTACATAAACTTAGTTCATGATAAGGGTGAGATTAGTCCAAAAATAATAAAAGACAACTAAAAGTATTGAATATAAAAAAAATGTGGAAGTGTTTTCCTTCATTTTATATTATAATATTTTTTAAAAAAATAAAAGTAATGCAACATAAAGGTATTATATCAATGATAATATCTAACTATTTTGATCATGTCATTAGGTATGATATTTTTTTGGTAACTAAAATTATATTACCAAATCTATCAATATGTATAATTTTGAAACCTAGTAGATGGACACTTCCCATTCTCTGAGCGCAACTTTCGAATCTGTCATTTGCTATATCTTATCATATCATGGATAACAGTTTAATCTACTCATTATAATAGCTAGTCTAGGAACTAAGCTACATTTGAGTGTATTTCCTGGATTATCAACCCTACTATTTGCCCTCTGCTCCTCTTTTTTTGTTGAAAATTCAATAGTATTTCTCCTGCCATATAAAATATACAGCAGCTACTAATTTAATTCTGTTTATATCTCATATTATGGCCTTCTATCCTGTATTCCTCACATCCCATGCTACCTCATTTTCCCAGCCCTAACTATGTCTGCTAATAGATAACCAATCCAACATTTGTTGTCATATCTATTTAGTTGTATTGGATGTAAAGAACAAATGCCGATGTGTTTCAACTTAGGTATTACAGAAGGCACACAAAGTTTCTGTGGTAATGTCTCACATCTCTAATTTGTACAAAGCCTTTATTGTAGGGCTAAGTACAATATGAGTAACCATCTAAGACTGTCATGGTTATTACAAACCAACCTTCTCCAATGCACCTTAGTGTATGTTCCTCTTAGTAGCCTGTACTTCTTTTTAATGGAGAAGTTACTTGCTTCAATGATTTCTTCTTTTTACGGGTCTTTTTCATCCATCCAAACTTTTGTTTGCAGTATTTTCCTAATTGTCCATAAAGCTTGTTTGGCTTGAACTTCGCATGGGTTTTTTCCCTTCAGGTAGTAAATATGTACCCATTTTTTTCATAGATTGACCTTATTTTTTGCTAGGTTCCATAGATACTTTAGGATGACTGCTTTGTTCCAGCACTGAGTTTCAAATACATTTAGTCCTTCTGCCACCTTAGACCTGCATTTTATATCCCAAGCAATACGAGCTTTTCTTTTATGTTGATTTTCTCATGTCTATAGAAATCTCCTACAAACTATTTTTACCTGTTGAATTAAACAGATTTGTGACCAGATAGCCGGAATTGATGTTAGCACACTTTGTACTAGTTGGAGCCTTCCAGCATATGAGAGGAACTTTACTATCCATGACTTGATTCTATCTCCCATATTATCAAGCATTAATTGGTGTTGGTGTATTGTCAGCCTTTTAGAACTTAATGGAGCTCCTAGATACTTGAATGGTAAGGAGCATTTTGTGAAGTCCGTGTGAAAGAGTAGTTGTTGTTGTACTATTTCATTAACTCCACAAAAGTATATACCACTCTTAGCTTGATTGGGTATTAGTCCTGATACTCTACAGAACTTAAAGGAGTCATATAATAATGTTGGTGATGAAAGATCTCCTCTACTAAATAGCAAAAGGTCATTACCAAAGCTCAGTTAGATGATATGTTATTTTTGGCATCTTGGATGAAACTTGAAGTCGTCCTTTCTTCTCAGTATTTTTAATGATCTAGTAAGGTACTCCATTGCTAGAACAAACAGATAACGTGACAAAGGATCACCTTGCCTGACCCCTCTTTTGCCTTTAAAGGAGCACTGGGAGAACCATTCACCATTATAGCATAAGATATTGTTGTCACACACTATATTATCCAAATGATAAACTTTGAAGGCATTTGCAGGCCCTTCAGAACCTCTTCAAGGAACTGTCATTCGAGTGGATCATATGCCTTCTGCATGTTAATTATGAATATACATCTAGGTGATATTCCCTCCTCTCATATCTCTTTATCAGCTCATGACTTAGTCTCATATTATCAATAAGCATTCTACGCGAGACAAATGTAACCCGACTAGGATCTACAAGGTAATCCATAACACTCTGAAGCTTCTAAGTAAACATTTTGAATATAATTTTATAAATAGTAGTGCAACAAGATATATATTTGTACTCTTTTATTGAGTTAGGATGTTTTACCTTTGAGATTAGAGTGACTACGGTTTTATTTATCGGTTTGTACATCTCATTGGATTGAAAGAATTGGAGTATTGCATCAACCATATTATTTCCAATTGTAGGCCAAGCTTTCTTGGAAAAGTGTGCATTGAAAACATCCTTTCCCGGTGCTTTATTGTCATCTATGCCTTTAAGGGTTGTTGGCACATCTTCTTTGGTGAAGTCAATAATTAGGAATAGTTTGAACCTTTCTTCAAAATTCTCTATTGTGTCACTGCCATGTTGGGGTTGGCTTGGACAAGAAGCTTCTGATAGAATCTCGCAGCTTCTTCAATGATTTCCTGTGTTTCTCTTAACAGACTCCCATCTTCTCTTATTAGCATATTGATCTGATTGCATGCTTTCCTATTCTTAATGCTGGCAAAGAAATATTTTGTGTTGGCATCTCCCAATTTAAGCCACTCCACTCCACTTTATTAGTTCTTTCTTGTTTTCTCTTTCAGCCTCAATCATATGTTGGGATACAGGAGAAACTGTCATTTGACTTTGTCTTTCCTGCAGTTGCCTTAGTTGTTTTACCTTTGTCAGATACTCCTGAGTACTCTTTCTTATTTAGTATCTACATCTGTCTCCTCACAGCCTTTAGGTTTTACCATATACCTTCCATTCCTCTTGCTTGCCTCTCAATTCTTGTGTTACTTTGTCTTGAAAACTTGGATGTTGGTTTAGACATTTAGAAAACCTGAAGGTTTCTTTTTGTTATCACTTTGATGCTCCACTATGAGACCCAAAGGTGAATGATCTGAGAAGAGGTGTTCCATTATCAATATTTGTAGTAGTAGTATTTTTGTTATCCATTCTGCATTGACTAGTGCCTTGTCTATTCCACTAAACACATGTCCATTTATCCAAGTAAAGTGTTTCCCATAGTTGACAATTCAGATAAGTCTATATTAGATATTCATTAAAGCCCCTTATTTCTGCCTCTTGAATTGGACTCCCGATAGGCCTATTATCTGATGTCAATAGAGTATTAAAGTTTCCTATAATTAGCCATGGCTTAGTAATATAGTTGTTCAGACTTTTCAGGGTTGTCTATAAAGGCCTTCTAGTAGCAATGGTGTGCATTCCATATACTGCAATGAATCAAATTTGTTTATTATCCTAGATTATTGTTAGCAGGCCATGTATGTGCTACACTAAGGAGTCCTTACTTTCAAACTTGACTTTAGCTGTGTCCCACGCTATCCAGATTCTCTAGTATTACTATTTGCATTAGCAATCCATTCCCATCTTGGCATGGTTTTATTAATAATCCTACTTACTTTATCATCTCTAGCTCTATGTTCATATATCGTAATGAAACTTACCTTATTCCTTCTTATGAATAGCCTCATTTCTTGAAGCTTAACCCCCTGATTAAAGCCTTTAACATTCCAAGTTACTATATGTTTGTTCTGTATTGGAGGGTCTTTCCCATTCACTTCCTTTGTTGTGCCGCTACATTGTCCAGACTCACTTGTGCTCATAACTTTGTCTATGCTTCTTGACAGCATTGTGAACTCTTGAGCACCCTTTTGTTTTCCTGATGTATGTCTAACTGTGTGTCATTCTTCCACTTTATTATCTATATTTCCTTCCACTCTTTCCACATCTGCATTGGATTTGTTTTGTTATATAATAGCATTGTTTTCCTGAGGTTTATTCATTTGTTCTATTAGTTCCTAGTCCTTCTTTTGATTTTGAATATATCCCTTCTTTACCAGTAGCATTGCATAACTAGTTTCTCCTGGCATGAATATCCTACTTGCAAACATTTTTGGCAAAGAATGGGCTTGCACTCATACCATATTGGTTGCTCAAAGGCCTTCCCCTTAGGATTTTATATTTTGACTATTCTGAGAAGTATTTTGGTTACATCCATTTCTATTAATATTCTAGCAAATGAGATTCTACTTGCATTAGTGGTGCACTCATCTGCATATAGTGGTTGGCCCAAGCTACTCCCAATTTTACTAAGAACCACAGCATTTTTGGCAATTAAGTGGCAAGTTGGGTAGTTTAATCCATAGGGGAATGGTGGTGAGAATCTCCTCCTTGAAGTTAAAGTTCGAGGCCCAAGGCTTCATAATGATTAGTCATTTGAGCATATGGTGAGGAACTGAGCATGGTACATTGTCGTATTCTTCCTCACTACCAAATCGTACAACAAAGTATCCATTAATGTGGTACAGCACCACTGGTTTGACAGAAAATGTTCCTTGGCTAGTCATGAATTAACCTTTCCATTGCTCCAATAGTTGGTGCTACCCCTACTACATACACAACTAGCGATGATTTCCATTTTGCATCATCCTCTGCAGTGTCTTCTGGTAAGATTTCCTACCCTTATTCCCTTTCTACTATAGGAGGAGCAATGAAGGTTAGATCACTACCTAGGGTAGCTAGGCAATTGGTAGAAAACAGTTTGATCTAAGGTTTCTCAGGTTATGCTTCCTGGGTTGGTTGTTGTATATTCACTGGAGTATCTTTTGCAGCCAATGTTCCATTGCTTTTCAATGGGGTTTATGGAACTCTCCCATCTATTCCTTTAGATTTCAAAAGTTCCAACCACTCCTTAGTTGAAGTCTCCTTCCCTTTCCTCAGCCCTAAGCTCTTTTCTGGTGTTATTGGTTCATTTTCCAAGATTATCAAGCTAGATTCTGATCTCTGTTTCACCTGGCTTACACCTGCATGTAGCTTCATACTAAGTCCTTATACTATTTCCTCTTCTAATTGTTTCTACTTGATTTTTCATGTTTGTCCTCTACCTATTTTTGATAGTGCAAATTAGTGCTAATGTGCACCAAGAACAAAACTAACACACCCCGGGAGGGTACCCTAGGTGTAACTGGCACTCAGAGACTATCACTAGCCCGCAAGCGAAGCACCTAGTCTCATCGCATTCATTCAATCAATTGATTTGCGAAAGATATTAAAGAAATATGCTAGCTGTCAGTGGGCTACCAAACTCATCATCAACATCCATGATATAAAGGAAGATTTACGGAAATCAAACTTAGTTCAAAAGTTGAATAACAGGGGAAAAAGGAACCCCAACATCAATTGTCATCCATCAACGTCTATGAAGCCTTTATGACTACTGTCTAAGAAGGTACCATGGCAAGCTATATCTACCATAATCAAAGAAAAACAACTCAATAAACTAAAGAAATGACCATCTTTGGAATGCAGGGGAGGACTCATCACGATCTGAAATCAAGAAGCTCTGAACCTTAATGCTTGGCCCATTGAAGTCTTCTGTCTACCGAATCTATATCATAAAATGATACAGCTCAAAAGGGGCATTAGCACGTGGAATGTATTGTATGTAAAATGAGCTAAAGTAAACCAATAAATGCATGATAATATATTATAAACTCAGCTCCTCAATTTCTCAACCTCAACTCAAGATAAGGATTAGGACTCTATCGCGTCCCCATTAATCAAGACTTATACTATCACATCAACATCAGACTATTATCAGGAGACCTATCTAGGAGTTTCTCATACCTACACCCATCACCTATGAGCCGGTGATGGTACAACAAATCGATGTCATTACGACATTCACCCAATACCTTGCCAGGATGAAAGGGCATACATTTAGGGTTTGTAATAGTATCAAGTCCTCTTTTGGGACTAAGGAAACATCCATTCTTACGGTTCAATCCTCTACTACATTGACCAGTAGTTAATAAGTGCGAGTGGGGCTCACTTTTACTTATTTTTAGTGCTCAATACTCCTCCCAAGACTCAACATGTTCAAAAATATCAAATATTAAGATTTCTCATCATCTAGTCTCTTTTGGAGGAGGGCATCATGTCACCTCATCATTTCTCAATTCGGGAATATTATGAACAGTCATTAGAACTCAAGTGTGACCTCTTAAAGACTCTAAGGGCCTCATCCTCCATCTATTCCAACACATTATCATCAATACTAACTCAAATCAAGACCCAAACCACAAATCGCACATAAATATGTAACCCAAGCTCTAGACCTCGACCTGTAGCTTCATTCATGGATTATTTAACAATTTCACATATATAATTTATACAGTAGTTCCAATAACCAATTAATCAAGAAATTCAAATGGTGATAATCATCAATTTAAGAAAATATATGTAAATTAACAGTAATTTCAAGATATCAGGCAATAATTTGTCAAACAAGACTCATCGACTTCACCTATCAACCTTCTACATTCAAAGGGGCATTTGGGAGAACAATCCTCATATTTTGGGTAGCTTTTACATACCTAGAATGACGAATTACCAACTCTTCTTCAAGAACTTGAACTCAAGCCTCACCCTCAGAGCTTTCCTGTCTCCCTTTTCAAAATATTATTGCATAGAAACATAAGAAAAGTGGTTTAGAAACCCTCAATCACTAATAAACAGTTTTAGAAATATGTTTTAGGACTTAGAATAGGGTGAAAAATGATCAAAAGTTCCTTCCCTAATTAAAAAAAAACTCATCACAAAAATTACATTGGTCCTCGACGCGGACCCATCACGCACTAGTGTATTTTCATGAATTTTGACCTCCATCAAAAATTGAAGAAAAAACATAAGTGTGGATTTGTGATGAGTCTGCGTCGCAGCCCTATCGCGCACCCTCACTATTTTTGGTCAAACTTTCAAAAAATATTTTTCGACCCGGTTGATCTAAAATATGGTTGAGACTATTTTGCCACTTTATTTGCTACACTAATGCAAATTTGGTCTCAGATTTTCCATCAGAGCTTTAAAAGATGCATTATGCGCACGATTATATTTTAGAGGCATTTCGATAATTTTATGGGATGTTACATCATCTCCTCCTCGGGATTATTCATCCTCTAATGAAGAGTAAATGTAGAATGAAAGCATGAGTAGCTTCAAAAGTCATCTCATCTCTCAGTCGGAAACTCTCGAACTTTCAACTGTCCATCACTTATCTATCTCTGTCTTAGACTCGAGAATAAAATTAGGTTAAGACATCAACTCGAGAAGGGAGTTTCAGTAGCATTAAGGATAGAGACATTACCTTCGACATTATCATCATTTGGCATGAATAGGTGCAGGTATTTGAGTTTCATTGCCTCCTCAACATCCCATGTAGCTTCTTCAATAAATTGATTCCTCCATAGAACCTTGACAAAGGCTATCTCTTTGTTCCTCAGCTTACAAACTTGTCGATCAAGAATTTCGACTAGAATTTCTTAATAACATAAGCTATTCTTAAACTCCCATACTCTCAGTAGGAATTGCTAAAGCAGTATCTCCCAAACACTTCTTTAGCATCGAAATGTGGAACACCGGATGAAATCGATCTAACTCGGAAGGCAGGTTTAACTGATAAGTGACCTTCCCAATCCTCCTCACAATCTAGTATGGTACAATATAGCATGGACTTAACTTTTCTTTCTTACCAAACCTCATGACACCCTACATAGGTGACACCTTCAAGTACACCCAATCATCCATCTCAAATTCCAAGTCCTTTCTCCTTACGTTCGTATAGGACTTCTGATTATTTTATGTTGTCTTCAACCTTTCTCTGATGACGTTCACCTTCTCCATAGACTGGTGGACAAGATTAGGTCTCATCAGTTCAGCTTCACCAACCTCAAACCAGCAAATCAGTGATCTATATCTCATCCCATATAATGCCTCATCAGGGGCCATCTGAATGCTGGCATAGTAACTATTGTTGTACGTAAATTTGGTCAATGGAAGATGATCATCCCAATTTATTTTAAAGTCAATGACACAACCCTCAACATATCCTCTAAAGTATGTATAGTGCATTCTGCCTGTCCATCCATCTGAAGGTGGAAGGTTGTACTCAAATTCACGCTCATACCCAATCCCTTCTGAAAAGATTTCCAAAATTGGGAGGTGAATTGAGCTCCTCTGTCCGAGATAATGGACAAGAGAACCCCATGCAACCTTATAATCTCATTAATGTATAGTTGGGCATACACCTCGGCCATATTAGTTGTCTTAACTAACAAAAAGTGGGCTAACTTGGTCATCCTATCAACAATCACCCATATCAAATCATTTTTCTTTCAAGATCTTGGTAGGCCAGTAATGAAATCCATGGTGATTATCTCTCATTTCCACTCAGGAATCCTAAATTTCTGAGCTAATCCACAAGGTCTCTGATGTTCAAGCAATGTCCCTCTTCATTCCCTTCCACTAATAGACTTCTCTCAAGTTGTGGTACATCTTGGTAGAACTAGCATGGATAAAGTATCTAGAGCTATGAGCTTCAGCCATGATCCTATCTTGAACACCATCAACATTGGTTATGGACAGTCTACCCCGGTATCTCAACACCCTATCTCCCTCTTCGGAGAGAACCATCTTCTTTCAGTTGGAACAAAACAGGGTCGTGGTCTTGCTTTTCATTTAGTTTATGAAGCAGACCCATTTTGAACATTGATCCTACCTTCATTATTCTCTTCAAGTTGCACTCACAATCGAGCCAGTCTATGCACTTCCTTAGCTAGTTCTCTATTTCCCCCTCTACATGGACAGTGCTACCCATAGACATCCTGCTAAGAGCATCAGCAACAATGTTAGCCTTACCTAGGTGGTAAAGGATGCTCATATCATAATCCTTGAGCAACTCCAACCATCTCCTCTGTCGCAGGTTGAGCTCCTTCTGAATGAAAACATATTGTAAACTCTCATGGTCAGTGAACACATCCACATACACTCTATACAAATAGTGACGCTAGATCTTAAGTGTGAATACCACCGTTACCAACTCAAGATCATGAGTCGGATAATTCTCCTCATGGACCTTAAGTTGGCTGGAAGCATAACCTATCACCTTCCTTCTCTACACCAACACACAACCCAATTCAACTCTGAATGCATCACAGTATATCACGAAATCTCCCATCCTACAAAGCAAGAAAACTGTTGTTGTAGTCAATCTAGTCTTCAACTCTTGGAAACTCTTTTCACATTCCTCATACCACTGAAACTTGGCCTTCTTCTGAGTGAGCTTAGTCAATGATGCTGACAAGGAAGAGAAACCCTCAAAAAATCTACGATAGTAGCCTACCAAACCCAAGAAGCTTCTTATTTCCATCAGAGAAGTTGGTCTAGGCCAGTGCTTAACCACGTCAATTTTCTGAGTATCTACCCGAATGTCATCTCCCAAAACAACATAGCATAGAAAAGTCACAGAATTTAGCCAAAACTCACACTTTCAGAATTTTGCATATAACTCGTAGTCCTTGACCATTTGTAAAACTACTCTAAGATGATTAGAATGCTCCTCCTCATCCATAGAATACACCAGAATATTATCAATAAACACGATTACGAACATATCAAGATATGGTCTGAATACCCTATTCATCAAATCTATGAAAGTTGCAGGTGCATTTGTAAACTCAAAGGATATAACCAAGAACTCAAAATAGTTATATCGTGTTTTAAAGGCTATCTTTGGAATATCACTTTCTCCACCCAACCTAAGGTATATCTTAGAGAAACAAGTAGCACCCTGAAGTTGGTCAAATAGATCACCTATCCTACGAAGAGGATACTTTTTCTTTATTATAACCTTTTTCAGTTGCCGGTAATCTATGCACATTCTGAGAGATCCATCTTTCTTACGCATGAATAGGACAGGAGCACCCCAAGGAGATACACTAGCCCTTATGAAACCTTTCTCTAACAAGTCTTTCAATTGTTCCTTCAATTCTTTCAACTTTGCAGGGGCCATTCTATAAGGTGTATGAAATGGGTTGAGTCTCGGGAAGTATATCAATCCCAAAGTTAATCTCTCTATCAGGAGGGACTCTAGGTAGATCATCAGGAAATACTTTGGGGAACTCATTCACAGTCGGGACTGATTCAAGAGTAGAAGATTCAACATTATCGGACTTGACTCGCACGAGGTGATAAATCAATCTTTGGAGATCAACGTTCTGGCTCTAAGATAAGAGATAAATTCAACCTTAAGTGCAACACAACTCTCTTTTCACTTTAGAACAGGCTCATTACGAAATTAGAACTTAACCACTCTGGTTCTACAGTCAACAGAAGCATAATAGGCATGAAGCCAATCCATGCCAAGTATCACATCAAAGTCAACCATCTCCAATTCTACCAAGTCATCTAAGGTATCACTTTGATAAATGGATACTATGCAATACCTATAAACCCTCTTAGCTAATATAGACTCATTGGTAGGAGCAGAAACAACAAAAGGTTCAAGCAAACACTCTGCGAGAATCTCAAACTTACTAGCACACATAAGGAGTCACAAAATATAAAGTGGCACCTAAGTCAAGAAATCATAGCAATCAAGGTAAAGACTCAAAGTATACCCATAACAACATCTAGTACAGCCTCATGATCCTGTCAATTACCCAGAGCATAAAGGCGGTTCATCCTACCTCATGTATTTGTAGTATTACCCCTCTATTGACTATCAGTTGGGGTACTGCAGAGGACTATACTCTATTACTTTTTTCACCTCGTCTTCTGTTTAGGCACTCATGTTGGGAGTTATCTATTTGCCCACATAGAAAGCAATCATTCGCTCCCAACCAAAACCTACCCAGATGGATCTTTCCACAATTGTAACAGGGTGGCTTTCCCTTCGAGCCTTGTGTTACACTGGCCAGAGATTGGGCGCCCTGACCCCTAAAATTTTAAAGTCCCTGACACTCCTTATCATACTTGTTTGGTTGAATAGGCTCACTCGCTACAGAAGGTGCATGATGAGATGAGCTTTTATAGAAGTACGACTTATCACCCTTACTCTGCCTCTGCTGGCTAGGCTCATGTCCTACTGATTTTGCCTTTCTATTCATTTGATCCTCCCTATCTCTTCTCTTATCCTCCTCTATCTGCTGGGCTTACACCATGATCCTGGAGATGTCCATGCTAGGGATCAACAAAGCTGCTTTGAACTCCTTCTACACGTGTTTGCCCAAACCAAATACAAACTTTCTCATCCTGGCCCTCATATCTTGGACCATCTCTGGAGCATATCGGGATAGCTTAAAAAACTTAAGTTTGTACTCCTTAACTGTTCGGACTCGTAAGTTAACTTAAATCCCGAAAGTCCTTAATTGGTTTGATTTAATAAAGTTTGGGACCGAATGCAACATTTCTTCTAAGTTTGGTCCTTAAG
>JAOTQJ010058850.1:0-13924 GCA_025642045.1 Solanum sejunctum | reverse complement strand
CAAAACTATAAACTTTAAAACTTTTCATGAAATAGATATAGGGTTATCATAATTTCAACCATAGTTGTAAATCTTGTGTCAATATCTTAATTCGATAATTAAAAAAACAAGAGTATGATACTTATCAAGAAATTATTCATGAACAATACTTTAATGAACTTTGCTAGTAATAAAGGGAACTTTGATCTCAACTTGTAATTGATATCTTGGGTGAAACTAGTAATTTAAGTTTCTAAAATAGTAGTAAAATAACTTTTGGAGATCCTTACATACCCAACGAATGAGTTCTTGGGAGGATTGAAGAGAGTTCTTGAAAGCCCTAGCTGGGTTCTTGATTCTACGTTCTGAGTTCCTTGAAGGTTTTAAAGATACCAGTGTGAATTAGTATGTTCTACGGGTTTAATTTGGGTAAAGATGAACCAATTAAGGCTTAAGAAGTGTGAAAAAAGTCATAACTACCCTTTCTTGAAATAAAAGTAAGAAAATTCCACCCTGTAAACCATGTATGCGTCACACCTGGGGCATAGACATGTGTACTTCGTAAAAGTTCAAATTTTTTGATTTCTCTTCGAAAATAAAATTAAACAAAAATCATGTGTGAGTCAGCATCCTAGGCGCGTCGTGCCTTGGGCGCAAACACTCACTATCCAAAATTAATTAGCAAAAATTATTTTTCGATTCAGTTGCTCTAAAATTGAGTCAAGACCATTTTTCCACTCAATTTTCATGCTGATCACAAATCCGATCTCGAATTTGCAAATAGAGCATGGGAAGACGCATTATGCGCATATTTCATTTCTAGGGGTATTTTGGTCATTTCACCAAGTGTCACAAAATATTAGATAAAGTGAGTGAAGGTCCATCGATACTTTCTCCTGAAGTTAGCAGTAATACATCAAGAACTACACAATCAACTCAATCTAATCATGCTCCCGATGAGGAACAAATCTTTTTAAAGATACGTCATATAATAATAAGCAAGAGCTAGATTTTACACTAAAAATTTCTTGTATAAAAAAAGATTTCAAATTGAAGAAGGTAATTAATTCATGTTTGGTGTATTGTGTCAAATATGAGCATCCTAAAATGCAAGTGGTGGTTTAGAGCTGTGAAACATAAAACTTCTGATAAATTTTACATTAAAAAGTATGAAAAGATGCACACAAGTGGCTTAAAACATGTCTCGAGTCATAATCTATATATCGCAATAAAAATCATTGAAGCATATTTAAAGATAGATATCCTGAGGGTAAAGGTCCATCTACAAAAGATTTTAAAAGTTCTATCAAAATTGAATTGGGATACAAGGTTAGTTATTGAAATTTTTGGAAGGGTGGAGAAATTGCAAAGTCTTTGATAAGAAGGACACATGAGCATTGATATGGAGTATTTGATGCGTCTGCTCATATACTTAGAACATCAAATCCGAGAAGTAAGACAATAGTTAACGTTGATGAAAATGGTAGGTTTAAATATTTTTTTTGTGGCATATGGAGCTTGAATTCTTGGATTTATGCATATGAGAAAAGTCACAGTTGTTGATGGGACGTTTTTGAAGAGCAAATATGGTGGTGTGTTGTTGTGTTACGAACGGCCCCATACGTGCATATATTGTCCGCTCTGTCCCCACAGGGCCGTATGATTTTGTTCCTCCTAGGCAAGCTCGGGAAAACGCTTATGCACATATAAGGTTCCAAACTCAACATATAGCCCAGGAACTCCCCCTCTTTTTCTGATGTGGGATTCTCCCAAGTGAGCTACAGGCGTTACGTATCACCATCCCTGTACTCACCCCCTATAGGGACTCAGCGTACTCGCTGAGGTTTGCCCCACCACCGTATTAGCAGAGAGTCGGCTCTGATACCATCTATTATGAACGACCCTACACATGCATATATTGTTTGCTTTGGCCCCATAGGGCTGTACGGTTTTGTTCCTTCCAGGCAAGCCCGGAAAAATGCGTACGCACATGTAAGATTCCAAACTCAACATATAGCCCAGGAACCCCCCCCCCCCCTCTTTTTTCGATGTGGGGCTCTGATACCATTGCAGGGACGACGATACGTAACGCCTGTAGCTCACTTAGGAAAATCCTACATCGGAAAAAGAGGGGGAGTTCCTGGGCTATATGTTGAGTTTGGAACCTTAAATGTGCATACGCGTTTTCCCAGGCTTTCTTGGGAGGAATAAAACCGTGCGGCCCTGTGGGGCCACAACAAACAATATATGCACGTGTGGGGCCGTTCATAACATGTTGTCTATGCAACATTGCACCGAATGTGAGGAATTATTTTTTCGATGGATTTTTTCATAGTGGACTCTAAATATGATGCTTCTTACAAATATTTTTTCGAACAATTTAGCAGTTTTATATTTGATACTTCTAAATTGTGCATAATTTCTAGTAGACATCCAAGTATTGAAAAAATCATCTCAATTAAAATTCTTTCAGCTCATTATAGTTGTTGCATGAGGCACCTCGAAGAAAATATTTAAAATAATTTTCACAATGAAAGTGTTGTTCATCACTTTTATAAGGTAGCAAAATCAAAAATATATAATTTAGTTGTATTCAATAATCATTCAAATCAAATAAGATATATGGTTCCCGGAGCCGCAATACATGTTGAACGCGTTAGATTTCATCGATGGAGTAGGACATTTCTTTTTTAATAAAAAATAGATATAATTTATTATTTTCGTTGTTGGTAGTTGGCAAAATTACTTAAGTTTTGTTACTGTTAAAAGAAGCAACTTTTGTATTTATTTTAGCAACTGCTGAAAAATATGTATCAATTACTATTGTTATTCAACGATTGCTTAAATAAATTGCAACAGTTATTGCACTTTTCAACAATTACTACATTTATTTCTAAAATACATATAGTATATTATTTGACTTTTACATGTTACATATACAATATTACAACGACAAACATTGCTAAGTCTATTAACTCAATGTTTTTTGATGAAAGAGAATATCCTATTTTTTGAGTCAGACAAAGTTGGAAGGTCATTGGAAAGGTAAAACAAAATTGGAGAATTATTTCCAATGAATAAAATAAATGTTCTATATGTAAAAAGATTGGTCATGAGAGAACTACATGCTTAGAGTGAAATGATTCTTAGAAGCACATTTGATGTTATTGTTATTGTTTTGTGAATACATTTGATCTTATCTTTTTGAGAACTAATCGTTGTTATTGTTATTTTGTGAACACATTTGATCTTAGTTTTTTGGGTACTAATCGTAACTATTATTTAAAAAAGTATTTGATCTTATTATTATTGTTATTATTTATTTGTGAATGTGACCACAATTTAATTTCAAAAAAAATTTCATCAAAATTTAACAACTGACTTGCTGTTACAAATTTCAGCAATTGCTGTAAAAAAAAGAAAAGAAAATTGCAATCCACATACTTGTTATAGTATATGTCAGCAGTTGCTATGAACATGTTACTTCTCAGCATACACAAGTGCACGCGGTCTCACAAGTAATATAAAGACCCTAATTAAATAGCCTAGTTGTCAAACCCAACGTCTACGTACATTCTACCCTCCTAGACCCCACTTGTGGGATTCCACTGGGTATGTTGTTGTTGTTTGTTGTCAAACCCAAGGGATTCGAGTATATCTAGTAGCTTCCCTTGGTTATCACGTTCGTGGTGTTTTAACAAAAAGAGTTTTAGTTGTAGAAAAAATAAATTATAAAAGAAATAACTTTCTAGTAAACTAAGATGAATTTCACACAAGATATCAGTTAGAGATGCAATTCCAGGGTTGTAATCTTTTCAATTCTATCTAGTCTAAACAATATTTATCTATATCTGGTTTCCCGATTATTGATTCACGGGGTTTAATTTACCTGAACAGGGTTGCATGCCTTTGTCGGTCTACCATTATTGACGACCTAACTACATCATTGAGCGAGGATAAATAGACCAATAAAAATGCATTAAAGCCATCTTCCCATCTATGAATCAAGCAAGATATAAGGGTAGTTATCACAGGTCTCTCTTACACAAATCAACCTAGTTTCCTACTATTGAACAATTTTTCTATGCTATTGTATTCTACCCACTCCAATGTCTCTCGAACCCAGAGTGAACAACAAATTTACTCCCTAGTTGGCCAGACTCTGAAGCATAGGTATAAATAACAGTGGAATAATTGAAAAAAACCATTTATAGATGTCAAAAGTCAAGAACTATACTTAGTCTATGGCTACAACCCTAGAATATGGAGACCTAGCCACTCATGGACGTGGAATACATCATGAATGAAGTAGAAGACATCCAAAACCAAAATCTAAAGATTAAACTAACCAAAGTATGGTGGAAAAGAGTTCTATGTGGCCTCTCTCATAGTCCTTGCATGAAAACCAAGATAAAAACCTAAAGTCTAAAATAGAGTGATAATAAAAATCCCGTAATTTGACTTTTCCACATAGGTTCCTCAAGTTCGCGATGTGGACCCTTTTGTTTCTATTTTTTTCTACTTAAATTGCTGACTTCACAATCCTACACACTTTTGCATAGGTTCGCGATGCGGACCTTGCACTTTCTTGGGCTTCGTGCCTTTTTCTATTTTTCAGCTTCTGCAACCTTGCTCCCTGGTCTGCCATGTGGACTTTTGACCTTTTGGCTACTTCTTTTGACTTTTATCCTCTGAGTTTCGGGTTGTGGTTGTTCCTCATGTTCTGGTCTAACACTGATCTTCTCCAATCCAAGAAAATCCAGTAAAAACACAACCAATAGGTGCACTCGGCCCTATGTTAGAAAAATAAGCAAAAACGACACTCAATCATCTAAACTCTATTAATTTGTCCTACAAATTCACTTTATTTAGGGCATTATTGGCTAATTAGATGTATAAATATGCCTAAGATCATCACCCCATACTTAGAGTTTTATCCGTCCTTGGGAAAACTACTACACATGCGTGAGACTCCCTACAGTAGTGTGTACAAGAAGCATCATGTGATCGAAATCTATGAACCATAGTGAACAACTTTTGGTGCCTTGGGTGGAAATTACTTGCTCCTTGCATTCATGTATACATGCAGACTCATGCAGAATATTTAATAGTTCATTTAGTTCCTAACCCTGAATGATTATGTGCCCTCGCCAAGAAGAATTACCCATGCACACCACTACGAATCTAGTCAAAAGATCAAGAATGGGTACACAAACAACTCTCACTCTCCGAAAAGATGTCTCAAATTGCTTCAAGATTCCATAAGCTTGCCCTCAATGTAAATGTAGACCTAGTTGGAATTTTCCTTAGAGGATCACATAGGTCTTTATGTAGCTGTAATGTAGGTTGCAAGTAGATGGGATACATTTATGGATATGGCTGACACGGTTCAATTCCAACGCACTTGTAGCACACACCTCAACTCTCCTCATGCCCCCTTGCCCCTCAACCCTTCGTTACCCTTCTTGAATTAAAGCTATGCATACTCCTATTCATTTAATCTGACCACAAACCTATAAACACACGGTCACCCTAAACTAACAATGACTAAGCAAAAGGCAAGAAAAAAGAAAAAAAAAATATATATACACAATCACACCAGTGTTCATCAATGATGGATCTGTGACACAGAGGCATCATAGACTAGCACTGGATAACTGGGACTTTTTGGGCCCAAAACAGTGTGCATCCTCAAGAGCTCTGTGATGCGGAGGCAACACATACCCATACGGTTTTGGTTCGGCATTTTCCATAAATGTTTTATGTACACTCTACTCTTTTTTGACTCTCGGGTGTCCACTCAAGTTTCCTTTTTTCTCATTCACCGTGCTCAAGTGCTAAGAAATTAGGATAAAAAATGGATACTTTATCAAGAAAAAAGGATTGGCTTGAATTGTGGTTAGTCAAAGATTTGGCTAAGGCTCAACAAGGGCTAACGAGGGTTGTTTTCGTCTATCAAAGAAATGCCTAGATCCTCTTCTCTAGTTCTGATTCCTACTAAGTCTACTCCTATATACCGGGCAAGTTCTCAAACCTATCATAACCGAGACTCACAATTGGCTCACTCACTCTTGGAACACTTTCATCACAAAGTTAGCACTAGAGTTCCTATTGTGGTATTCAGATGAATTCATTTAATTAAGCATGCATACACTAGTGATTCACATTACCCAAGCATTACCCTTAACTACTTCCAAAAGTTTGTGCTCGATGCTTTTTTGCACACTACCACACTTTACATGAACTCGATTTGACAAATACACTTAGGACGGTCGTTATTCATCCATCATAGGGCCCCCGTCACTCAACTATGACTAACACAACTAATTTCTCAAACACACAACTACCAACAACTTGGTGCATTCACAATGTATTAATATAAGAGCATCCATGCATCAAAGTAGTAGATGGCTATTATTTACAAACCCAAGAAGAATTTAAAAGATATTTAACCCTACATTAAGATAGATGTACAGACATAAACATAAAACATAAATAACAGTGGTCTTAATACATTCCAATAATAGAAGCAATATCAACAAAATAACAAAATCCCCACGGTACACTTAAATTTAGCACTGCCCTCAGTGCTAACATACGTAACCTGCAAGGTAGGAACTGTGGTGCTCAAACATCACCAGGGCATGGTAGGATGGGCTCACCCCCTACATACACCAGAGGCTCAATAACTATGCAATCCTCTTCAGCCTCATTATCATCCGCATCCTCATGCGTCTCTCCTGGGTCCATAGGAATGACATCCTCTACTAGCTCAACAAATCATGGTCCGATTCAACTTTAGCATAGTCATTGAGAGGATATTCAACCTCAACCTCCTGTAAATCTTTCCTCATGGAGGGCCGACTACTAGTTTGGTATCGCAGAATCTCTAGGCTATATATGTGGTCCATAATCAACTCATCCCGATAGACCCTCTCTACCATAGTCAAGACTGATCCTAAGGTCAAGTCAGGCCCCTTAATGTTAGTGGTAACATAGGGGGGAGCATGGATGATCAAGCAGTAATTGGTCTCCTCTTCAGGTACCCCTGCATCATGACACAAAGCAGTTATAAGGCCCCCAAAGTATACATGCGACCCTTATGGGTCTTGTCCTTCATTATCACTAGCTAGAGTATCGCTCCATCATTCAACTACATGGCCCTCATGGTTGCATAAATGTGGCACACTCGATCTCTCATTACATTTATGAAGTGTTTCCCTGAGAAGAATGAATGTGTCATTATCTTGACCATGACCCGAGCTTCCTTAGATAAATGAGTGAATGGGAAGGAGAGATGATAGCCCCACTTTGCATGTCTGACCCTCTTAGCTGTGAACGTCCAACCTATAATAGTGTGCTTGATGTCTTAGTAGGGAGGGCGATTGTATAGATCTTGAAAAATTAAAACGGGGACCTCTTCGGGAGTGCCTAAGATCCGATTCATAGCCAGCAGTGAGAAGTTAACCTCTAATCCTTGAACAATCACCGATTGAGACCTCGGATCTATGCTTATATTGGCATAGAATTCCTCGACTAAGCTTAGATTGCATGACATAGGTGGTAGGAACAAGGACCCCAAACTCAATTGGTTGTAGTGGTTCAGGATTCGAGGGTACTCATCCCAAAGGGAATCTATTCCAATAGGGACATCACGGTAGTACTTTATCTCATCATGAGAGTAATACCACCGCCTTCCCTCTCGATTAACAGCCTTGGCTCTGTATTGAGGCTGCTGCCCCCTCCCAGTGTCCCTGGGCATGTCTGGAACATCTTGTCACGTTTCCTTGTGTTGGTGGCCCATTAGCTGCTTGATTGACCGCCTTATCATGCACTTGAATACATATTACCTATAAAGCAAAAGTACAAAGTTAGTGCTTAACCTCAAAGCCTATGATCCCACACTTGAACTCATGCCCATATGGCGAGGGTACTCAGACTTCCCCATGGCACACAGGCTACATCATTTCATAATTCCATGCCCCTTTCTCATGTTCGATAGTTTCAAGCAGCACTGCACATTCATCTCAATTTTGAATAAATCAACCCTACAGTTCAGACATAAGGATTTAACCCCGCGCTCTCAACTGTTACATGAATACATAAATCAATTTCAAACCTAACAAGAACTTGTAGAAGAACCCCCATCAACCCTTGTCAGACAGTTATAAGAACACTCCATCATCGAAAAAGTTCAAATTCAACCCCGCACTTGAATATTTGACACAAGCCAACATAGAAATAACCACCGAAACATAAAGCATAGAGGAGAATTCATAACCCCCCAACTTGTTCCCAATTTTGGGTGTAATTTCGACCTAGGGTTTCACCCACACTATTCATACACAAAATTCATACATACATAACCATCATCCACTACTAATGCACCCCCACAAGCAAGATTACACATAAATCACGAAACCCACTTTGAATTCACCCATAAAGCATGAAAAAACTTCAAATATGTAATCTCAAAACAAAGCAAAAATGATGTAAAAAGAGCATACCTGAAGAAGAAAGTGATGGTTGTGCAGTGGTGGGATGACACATGTGATGCGTGACGCGAGGGAGTTCAAAAATATAGGGGAAGAGGGAAGAAGAAGAAGAGTAAAATGAGGAGAAATGGGTTTGGGGGCTCGGGGTCCATTATAAGAAAGGGGAGAAAATAAAAGAAATAAAATAATTTTGGGGGATTAATGATGGTGGGACGACATATCCATCAGTACTTTTAATGCATGCCTACATTGGCTCTAAGACGCAGAGGCAACGCAGAGCAACACTTAGGAACTTCACTTACCTGGGTGCAAAAATAGTGAGGATACGCGTTTGCTCCGTGATGCGGAGGCAACATGAACCTACATTTATTAAGATTTTCGCCTGAATGTAGAAAAAGTAGGCATACACGATGGGTCCACGTTGCAAGACCATCACTTATGCCCACTGTTTTGAGCTTCAACTAAATTCTAATTTTTAGGTTCGCGCCCCAAAATTTTTTTCGAAAACCTGGACATGCTTTAAAACACTTAAAATAATGTATTAGAATAAGAAAACACAAAAAATTTCTAACAAATTGTAGGGAGTTCTGGACGGAAAAATTCACACAATAATTGTGAAGGATACGCAACGTGGAGGCATTGCGGACCTATATTTGTGCAAATTTTTCTCACTTTTTATACGGGACCTGATTTTCTGATTTTTATTAAAAAAACGTAAACTAAAATACTATGTTAACTCACAATGGGTTGCTTCCCGTGGAGAACCTAATTTAATGTCGTGGTACGATGCCTGATATGCTCATTCATCTTTGGCCAACTCAATGGACTCCACCATCTATTTCATGTCCACACTATAATAGTGCTTGACACATTGATAATTCACCAAAAATGGTCGGTTTGTGGTTAAGTCCTTTAGCTTTACTGCACCATGGGTTGTGGTCGCCGCCACCATGTATGGTCCACTCCATTTAGACCTCAATTTCCCTAGAAACAATTTTAGATATGAGTTAAACAAAATTACGTGTTGGCCTAACTCGAACCTCTACTTGATTATGTGCCGGTCGTGTCACTTCTTTATCCGTTCTTTGTAGAGCTTAGTATTCTCATAAGATTGGAGCCAGAATACATCTAACTCCTCCAATTGCTCAAATCTCTTCCTTCCAATGAGCTCATGGTCAAGATTTAGCTTTTTAATTACACAATACGCCTGATGCTTGAGCTCCATGGGCAAATGAAAGGCCTTGCCATATACCATCCTATAAGGAGAGATTCTGATTAGGGTCTTGTATGCAGTCCGATACACACACAATACTTTACCTAGCTTTTCTACCCAATCTTTTGGGGTAGCATTCAAGGTCTTTTGCAATATCTGCTTCACCTCTAGGTTAGATATCTCAACCTGCTCGCTGGTTCGCGGGTGGTATGCTATGGCCACTTAGTGCAGTATCTCATATTTTGCCACCAAGTTCTTCGCGGTTTGATTTAGAAAGTGGGTACCGCCATCAATGATAATGGCCCTCGGAGTACCAAACCGTGTAAAGATATTTTTTTTGAAGGAACTTGCTTACCACCTTAGCATCATTGGTTTGAAGGGCTGCTGCTTCTACCTATTTGGAGACGTAATCCATAGCTACCAAAATATAATGGCAATTGAATGATGGTGGGAATGGCCCCATATAAATCAATGCCCAAAACATAATAAATCTCCACTTCCAAAATATTGCTTAAGGGTATCTCATGCCTCCGGGATATAGCCCATGTCTTCTGGTAAGCATCAAAGGCCCTGGAGAATCGGAGAGCATCTTTGAACTTGGTGGATAGAAGAAAATAGATTGTAGTACCTTATGCGCTGTTCACTCACCCCCATGATAGCCCCCATACTTAGAGGCATGACATCTCTCTAGAATCTGCTTCATCTCTGCCTCTGGAACATACCTCCCAACCATGTGGTCAACTCCTTATTTGAATAGGTTTGGCTTATCCCAAATATATACCTTAGCATCATGGGCTAATCTTTTCTTCTACTGGTATGTTGTATTAGGTAGGAACATACTGCTTACCAAGTAATTTACAATATACACATACTATGTAATTGTTCTAACTCAATGGATAATAGCTTCTTGTCAGAAAACTCTTCTCTGATTTGTAGTTGCTCAACTATGTGAGCATCAGTCTCTAGACGGGAAAAATGATCAGCAACCTAGTTCTCACTCCCTTTGCAATACCTAATCTTGATATCAAACTTTTGGAGCAATAAGATCTATCTAATCAACCATGGCTTGACATCCATTTTGTTGAACAAATACTTCACTGTAGCATGGTCTGTGAACAACACCACTTGGGTCCACACCAAATAAGCTCTGAATTTATCAAATGCATAAGCTAATGCCAACATTTCTTTCTCAATAATTGTATAGTAGTTTTGTGCTATATCTAATATCTTGCTGGCATAGTATATGGAGTGACACTACCCTAGTACCACTCCTACTATTGTGTCATTGACGTCACATATTATCTCAATCTTTGAGAAATCTTTTATAAACTTGTGATAGAAAGCTACATGTCCCAGAAAGCTCCGGACTCCTTTGACTGAAACTGGTGGCGATAGCTTGTTGATCACCTCTATCTTTGCTCTGTCTATTTTCAATCCCCTCTTGGATACTTTGTGCCCCAGGACTATCCCCTCCTTAACTAGGAAGTGACATTTCTCGTAGTCAGGAATAAGGTTAGTCTCCTCGAATCTCACTAATACTCTGTCCAAATTCTGCAAGTAGCTCCCAAATGATTCACCGAAGACAGAGAAGTCATCCATGAACACCTCTACAAAGTTCTATACCATGTTATGAAAGATAGCCATCATGTACCTTTGGAATGTGGCTGGTGCATTGCACAACCTAAAGGGCATACATTTGAAGATGTACATCCCATATAGGCATGTAAAGGTTATCTTTTCCTAGACTTTAGGTAATAGTGATTTGGTTGTATCCCAAGTACCCATCCAGGAAGCAATAGTACTCTTACTCAGCCAGTCTATCTAGCATCTGATCAATAAAGGGCATAGAGTAATGGTCTTTCCTGGTGGCCTCATTCAATTTTCTGTAATCCATACAGATTCTCCACCCCATCAACATTTTGGTTTGGGATCAGCTCGTTCTTATCGTTGGTGAACACTACCATCCCATCCTTTTTAGGAATATATTGAATAGCACTTACCCATTTATTGTATGATATGGTGAAGATGATCCCTGCATACAATCACTTGATGACCTCCTTCTTCACTACCTCCTTCATAATTGGATTTAGCCTTCTTTGTGGTTGAGCTACCATCTTGTGGCCCTCCTCTATGAATATTTTGTGCATGCATAGGGCTGGGATAATGCCATGGTTATCAGACATCTACCACCCTATTGCTCTATATCAATTCTTTAGCACCACAATAATCACTTCTTCCTGGCTACAGTCAAGGAAGCAGACAAGATTACAGGCAATGTATTATTTTCACTAAGAAATTCATACCTGAGATGAGAGGGTAGTTGCTTCAACTCTAACTAAGGAGATTCTTCACTGAGAGTTTGGGAGGTGGTCCCAACACCCTGTTAAGAGGTTCATTCATCTTTTTCAGCATACTCACATTGTGAGTATTTAGCATATTTTTAATTTCTTGTGCTTCAGCATTATCCACTAGCCTTTGATTCAGCAACACACTGGCTTGTGGATTTTCAATCTCAACCTCACTAGCAGTAACTACAGTGACTATTATCGTGATAGCTGCCAGATCTTCATACGCAACTAGTAGCTTCATTGCCGTGTACACACCAAACACTTTTGTTTTATCGTGGGCTTGCGTGGTAAGCCTCCCTACGGCAACGTCGATCAAAGCCCCTCTTGTGGCTAGGAATAGGTGCCCAAGTATGAATAGGACCTCAGGGTCTAACTCAAAATCTAGGATGACGAAGTGTATAGGGAAAATGAAGGATCCTACTTGGACTAAGACATCTTCTATCACTCGAATCGGTCTCACCAATGAACGATGTAACAGTTGTAACATAATAATTGTGGCATTCAACCTTCCAAGCGCAACTTTAAGAACAAATAAGTAGGCATAAGGTTTATGCTAGCCCTAAGATCACACAAGCCCCTGGCATTCAGATGAATCCTGATAGTTACTTGCACAGTAAATCTTCTTGGATCTTTTAATTTTGCTGACAAGTGTGATTTGTTGAGAATTTTGGAGTTGCAGGCCTCTGTCAAGGCCATCGTCTCATACTCAGCCACTTAGCCTTTTTAGCAATAATATCATTGACATACTTAACATATTTTAGGATCCCCTACGAAATATCAATCAATGGTAATTTAATATGTGCCTATTTTTAGTAGCCTAATGAATTTCTAAAAATAGTCATCTTCTTTATTCTTCTTAAGCTTTTGTGGGAACGGAGGAGGGTGTTTTGGTAATGGGGTGGCCTCATCAGTACGTAGGCTAGGATTTCCAGCCTCATTGTCCTGTGTAGCATTTTGATCCTCCTCGTTCTTCTTCTTGGGAATCAATTCTGTTAAAGGCCTTCCACTTTTTGTGCTAACTGCATTCACTTGTTTTGAGTTTGGATTAATATTGCTTGGCAAACCCCCTTGAGGCCTGGAATTTATTGAAGTGACCAACTATCCCAACTACTATTTTAAGTTCTGCAGATCTTGCTTGTTCCTCTGAATTTCCTCTTCTTGCCTATTCTGATTGGCCAAGATATGCCTCAATACCTCACTATCAATCATGGTATTTGGATTAGCCTGTCTTGCAGGCTGCTGGATCGGCTAAGTCTGACATGAATTTCCACATTTTGGTCTTTGCTGCTAAGGCATAAGGTTCTACAAATTACCAACCCATGAGAAGTTCTGGTGGTTCCTCTAATTCGAGTTATAAGTGTTATCAAATCCTTCATAACCCTCTCTATTAGCATTGCCCACAAAGTTCACTCCCTCAGGGTTAGATCAATAAGATTTAGCCATGTGATCTCCTCCTCTACATAAATCGCACCAACCCAGTTGTTGCTATTGTACGATGTTCATGGGGGCTTGCTACTGTCCTACTACCAATGGCACTTGTTGTTTCAAACCCAAAGCCAAATCATTGAAGTTTGTAGTTATCATGTTCTATAGTAGCCATTTGAGCTTGCAATCTCATTATTGCATCAATTTCTAACACCCTGGCCTGCTTTTGGATTACCCTGAGCTATTTTTTTGAGCAGAGCATTCAACTTATCGTATGTCTACTCCAGTCCTTGAAACCTTGCAGCTGAATCAAGAAGAATCTTAGTATTAAGTTCCAACCCTTCATTGAAGGTATAGAACAGTACCTAGCTAGCTTGGCAATGGTATGGGCAATTTATCAGAAATTGTTTTATCCTATCCCACACCTGATAGAGCTTCTCCCTAGCCCTCTACTTGAAACTCAG
>JAOTQJ010058830.1:0-48588 GCA_025642045.1 Solanum sejunctum | reverse complement strand
AAAGTTATAATTTAGGTATATTTTTTACCATGATAGTTTAGGTAGGTAAACACAACAATGAATAACTGAGGTACAAAACTCGTCCAAAAGTTATAATTTAGGTATATTTTTTACCATGATAGTTTAGGTAGGTAGGTAAACAGAACAATGAATAGCTGAGGTATTAAACTCGCCAAAAAGTTATAATTTAGGTGTATTTTTTACCATTAATTCTAGAAACCGAAAGAATTGCAGAATTAAATGGTATTGGTCACCATCATATTCACACAATGAACATCAATGATGCAATTAAGTATGAAATTTGAAATTGAAAACAGAGATCTGAAAAGAAAGTAATGTACCATCCAATAAGGTATCCAAATGCGAGGAAGAAAGTGATGATCCCACAATAAGCTCGGCATAAAACCATAGAACCATAACCCAAAAGCATGGGCACCAAAAAATGCAAATTCGACGAAAATCCAAAAGACAAATACGACAGAACAGCACCTGATAAGGCAGCATAGAAATGCCTACCACTGCCACAAGGAACAAATCGATGAAGAAAACTCACAGGAATGGTGCCGACGAAACAGAGTAAGAAACGGAACACCGGAATCGATACTCCGATCGCCGACGCCATTGATTCCATCTCCGGCAAACTCATATATTTTGTTAAGTGAAAAGGGACAAAAAGGAAGTTAGTCATTGGTTTTTTCTTCCTTCTTCAGTTAGTTATTTAGTGAATGGAATAATTTTGTGGCAGTCAGATGTGACATTACACGTAATTTTTTTCTCTTACCTGTCACCTTAAATTTATTTCCTAAATTGTTTCTGGAGATCCAAATACTCCCTCCGGTCCTATGTCGTCCATGCTATAAATAAATTATTTTTAATATATGTTATTTTAAAAATTAATACATAAATAATATTATTTTTTCTATTTTATCTTTAATAGTTAATGAGTTTTAAAAAGATGTATATGACCAATTACAATAACTAAAAAAATAATTAATGAACATTAAACAACAGTAAAATAGATGACTTAATGCAATTGCAATCACAAAAGATGACATATAAAAGTGACTAGAGGGAGTGCATCAAAAAATGAACGCATAATATATATATATATATATATATATTAGTCCTTTAACTTGAATTTAAATCATAAGTTAAAACTACAACTTTAAAAATGCACAAGCAAACAGACACTTCAACTAACTCATTTTTATCATTTAAACGTGAATTTCATCTTAAGAAATTGAAGATTTCAATTTTTTATGGAAAATTTCAGTTGTCGTGTATTTGCGATTTTGGTTAAATTTTATGTGTAAGAAAAAGCTTCTCATTAGATTCTTGTTAAAATTTTATTAATTATCCACCCACTATTTCAAATAATTTACATGCAAATATACTTCGATAACATACTCGAAGTAAATTGTTGTGGTTAAGGGATAAAAAATTCAAGAGAAAGAAAAATAATTTGTTTCTGATAATGGTACTCAAAAAGCGGATTGTTTCTCTTTTCCTAAATTTTCTCTTTCATTACTTACTCTTGTTTTGTTTATGCATATCTAGTGTAAATCTATTGTTATCTTTTTAAATTTCTCTTTCATATATAGTCTTGCAACTTTTCTTATCGAATAAATTATAAGATTTGGTGATTTGTCGAATTGTGATTTTTAAAATTTTATTGGACGAAAAGTTGATTTTAATGTGAATGATTTTATTTTGTCAGTGTAAAAAGATTCTCATAAGATTTTCGTAAAAAATTGAGATGATGATTTTAATTTTGTTAGTATTTCTTGAGTGATATGATTTGTTGTATTTCTTTTGTGATTTTACTTATATATTAATGAGTAAGAGAAGTTCTCTGAAAATAATTAATCAAATTCGGGCTAATGATTCTAATTTTGAATAAGGTTGTAGTTGATTTGTGAGTTCCTTAAGACTTGTTTGATATGTATCCACATATTATTTATCAAATATAATTATTTTTAAATTGATGTTAACGAAATTTATATACACATAATGTATATATCTACTAATAAATTCACATCATACTTGCCACAGAACTTGTTAAAGCTTATTCCAGGAAACGTATCTCACCAAGATGTATGCTAAAATTCGACCTACAAAAGGTCCATGAATCTGTGGAGTGGTCATTTTTAAAGCAGATTTGAAGAACTTGTACTTTCCTATGAAATTCATCCAGAGAATCCTTGAATATTTGCACACAGTAAACTATAAAATTATGGTAAATGGCAAAACCATCCCTCCTTTTGATGCTCCAAGAGGTCTTAGACAAGAAGACCCTATTTCTCCTTATCATTATCATCATCAATATACCCTAGTGCTTCGAAAGACTCCCGCTCATTGTGGGTGAGGGGAGGGTCGGATGTACGCAGCCTAACCCCTATGTTTAAAAACATAAAACGTCTGTTTCCAGATGACCCATGAGAAGCGTCGAAAGTTGCATTGACTAACTGCTACTTCACAAATGAAAGAAGCGCAGACAGTTTAAAGAGCCATTTTGCTTGATTCCATCATACTCCAAAGCCAAAAAATAGTCAATCTTTGACTCCATCCGAGATTGATGGAAGAAATAGTTTCCAAATGACCTATTTCACCTTATCTATTTGCTATATCTATGGAGTATCTCAGCAGATGTCTTACTAAATCTAAGGAAATGAAGAGCTTTAAATTTCATCTTAGGTGTGCAAAAATGGGTATTTCTCATCTATGTTTTGTAGATGATTTACTTTTTTTTAGTAGAGGAGATAAGGATGATCTGAACTGCAAGCAAATATGAATAAAAGCTCAATATATTTTGATGGTGCCTCTGATCAGATGAAAAATAGAATACTACAATAGTTTGGCTTTGGGTGTGGACAATTCCCTTTCAAGTACCTTGGTGTCCCCCTTTCCACTAAGAAATAGTCTCTTATGCAATGGACACCACCAGTGAAAAAATTGTTGCTAGAATCACTTCTTGGACGGCTAAGTGTTGAAATAGGTCTTAGGCTTAACTCATACTCCAAAAGCTAGCTCAAAAGAAGGAGGATTGCCTAAACTTTATAAGGAGATCACCCATCCCATTAACCACCAATGTGGATCTTTGTATCTCAACACCCCCCTCACGCCCAGGCCAACATTGGGTGAAATAGGGCAGGCACCCCCCCCTCACGCCTAGTGCTTAGCATCTGGTGCGTGAATATTTTTTTTGGGAGCCCAACATTGAGTGAGACGGGCCCTACTCTGATACCATGTTGAAGAAGATCTTAGGCTTAAGTCACACCCCAAAAGCTAGCTCAAAAGGAGGAGGATTGTCTAAACCTTATAAGGAGACCATCCATCCCATTAACCACCAATGTGGGACTTTGTGTCTCAACACCCCCCTCATGCCCAGTGCTTAGTATCTGGTGTGCCAGTTTCTATCATTTCTGATCGGGGCTCACTCTTCACCTCACATTTTTGGAGGGACTTGTAGCGTGGTCTGGGTACGCAGTTGGATCTGAGCTCCGCCTTTCACCCTCAGACAAATGGACAGTCGGAACAGACTATTCAGGTGTTGGAGGATATGTTGCGAGCATGTGTGATTGATTTTGGTACCCGTTGAGACCAACACTTGCCCTTAGCAGAGTTCGCTTACAATAATAGTTATCACTCCAGCATTCAGATGGCCCCATTTGAGGCATTGTACGGTAGACGGTGTAGATCTCCGATTGGTTGGCTTAGTTCAATTGAAACGGACTCATTAGATACAGATTTTCTGAAGGATGCTATGGAGAAGGTCTGTATGATTCAGGGTAGATTGTTGACGGCCCAAAGTCGACAAAAAGTTATGCAGATAGGAGGGTCCGAGCGTTAGAATTCATGGAGGGCGATCACGTTTGGCTCAGAGTATCACCCATGAAGGGTGTGATGTGATTTGGGAGGAAGGGCAAACTCAGCCCTCGATTTATTGGCCCATTTGAGATTTTGGAGGGAATTGGAGATGTGGCCTATAAACTGGCCTTGCCACCTAGTTTATCATCTATACATCCTGTGTTCCATGTATCCATGCTCCGGAAGTATGTGCCTGATGAGTCTCATATACTCTCATTTGATTCGGTGGCATTGAATCCAGACTAGTCGTTCAAGGAGGAGCCTATTGCTATTTTGGATAGACAGGTTCGCAAGCTTAGAAACAAAGAGATGGCTTCCGTGAAAGTGCAATGGAAGAACCATCCAGTTAGAGAGGCGACTTGGGAGATGGAGTCTGACATGCGTGCTAAATATCCCCATCTCTTCGAAGCTCCAGGTACTTTCCTCTACCTTATGTTCGAGGGCGAACATGATTTTTAGTGGTGGATAATATAACGACTTGTTAGGTTATTTTGAAGAATTAGTCCTCTTGTTTTCCTAATAGAATTATCTTGATAATTTTAAAAAGAGTATTTCGAATTATATTCTATAATTTCTATTATTTAGTTGAGGGATAGCTATAAATAATTAACTTAACTTATGGGCTAAAATGGATATTTATTTAAAAATCTATATTATCTCATATTAATTAAAATAAGTAGTAGAGTTTTCTCTACATAGCTAATTGAACAAAAAAAAGAAAACAAAGAAAAGGCCAGAAAGGAGGCGACGTGAAGGCAATTTCCCTACAGGTACAAATCATCAATTTGAGTTTGATTTGATTCTTTATAATTGTATGAAGTTATAAAATTATAATGTAGTGTTGGATTAAGAGATGGAAACATGAGTAGCAGGAAATTAGTAGAAAAAAAAGAAATACAGTAATTAAGAGTTCATGACAATAACTCAATGATTTGTGAAAAACTTTTGTATTATAATAACAATAATTTATCCTTACTCCTAAGAATCATGTTGTACATTAAGTTTGCTCCAAATGCAATTAGCATTCTGCCTAGTGCTTTATGTTTTGTCCAGAGCTTTTAGCTCTTCGTTAGGCGCCTCCAGGTATATATATTATATATATTCTTCTACCTTTTAACAATTGACAATAGTAACAGGTTAATTAGATATTAAATATAGTGTATTTTATAAACACCATTATAGTTATATTATTTAGAGGAATTAAGACTTAACCCTAAATTTAAAATTCATGAAAATTGATTATGGAATTAATTGGATAATTTTCTTGTCTAGGATAGGTCATTTAGTAGCATGGGTATTGTTCATTTCAAAATTTAAATGTAAATTCTTATTGGATTAGATCGTGGTGTTTCGGATTCCATTCGAAAGGGGAAGGCTCAAGTGCTTGATTGATTATCTTTGGCTAAGGCAAGTGGAATTCTTAATCTTTGTTAAGTTTATAGAATCTTGTACTTCTTGTGTTAGGTGTTGAGAACAATTTATGTAGTCTTTGATTGAAGTATTTTGAATCGGGTAATTATCCTGTGGGGATATTTGAGTTGTGAATTAAAGAGTGAGATCTATTATATATGAGTTAATAAATAATTGTTGTTGATTTTGAAGTGATACTCACTTAGGATGTAAATGTGGCTAGGGTTGTGATGGTATTGAGATTGAGGATATTATAACATGTATGACATTGAGCTATCAATTCTTGATTTTGAAACATATGAATTTGTATGAGCATCTTGCATATTTTATTTCCCTGAACATGATTAATGTGCATTTACTATGTGTTTGCTTGATGGTCCGAGAAAAGAAATGAGAAGCCGAAGGGAAATGGTTCCGGCTAGTGAAAAAGAAAAGAAATGAAAAGCCGAAGGGAAATGGTTCCAGCTAGATACGAAATGGAAATTGCCGAACTAAAATGGTTTTGGCGGATACATGGTCCATGTGTGGCCCCCATGGGTTCTGACTGAGGCTTGTTTATGATCAGCGGATGTGTATCGTAGGACAGGTATGCATCATTTTGCTTGACATTGCATTGCATTGCATAGCATTATTTACATCTCATGACATTTTTTTTATCCCATAATGCTCTTATTGTTATGATTATATGGAGTGCTATTGAGATTAGTTATTCATTATATCATTGACTTGTTTATGTCCTTACATGATTACTTTTGGTATTGATTTGACGAGGTTTGATGAATTAGCGAGAACTTGATAAACTGTAGAATTTTTCCCTTATGACTTGAAAATGGGATAGATGAGAATTATACTGTTTGAGAATTATACTATTCTATACTACTTAACCCTATGTTTATTAGTTCAATTACGGAGTATTGTGTATTTGGTATTCACCCCCTTGCTATAACATTTTTGTAGGTTTACAAGCCCGGACCGTTGTAATACACTCTATTTCCTTGTTTGAGGCTTTTCGGTGGAGATCATGAGAGATAGCTGTTCGCCATCCCAGCTGACTTCTTACTCCTATTTTATGATTTTGTTCTATTCTAGAGACAATGTCATTTGATACATTAGAAGCTTGTGCACATGACAACCAGGTTTTGGGGGATTTCATTAAATTGATCTTTCATTTTGTTTATAATTCCGCATTCTCATGTTGTGGCTGGATTGTAGGCTGACACATCTTGGTGAAAAAAGATGAGTGCTCTCACGCCCATTTTTGGGTCGTGACAAAAACCTTGAGAATGGACGGAGAATTTGATGAAGATTAGAGAGGAATTTGAGAGGTTTTTGGTTAGTGTTTAGGGCTCAAAATGACTTAACAATGAGGTATTTCTTGTACATAGGTCTTAGGTTATTACCCAATTGCCCTGGAGCAAAAAAGAGTAATTTCAAAATTGTTTGAACTAGTCTGCACCAGGTCCGCATCACAGACTGGTTGCAGATAGCTTTTGTTTTTACAAAGTTTGGTCAAAAAATTATTTTCTTGGCACAGCCGAAGTATACCTTATAGGTACTATTTTTCCACACAAAGTTTCTCTGTGAACAAGAATATCAGGTCGAATTTGCGAAATTCTGCACGAATTTTGAGATATTGAAAAAAAATGCATCGTAGGGTCTTTTCGACCTACGAGGATGTTTGTTTAAATATCCCCAATTTGAAATATAAGGAAGCTACAATTATGGGGCATCCCTAAGCAAACAAAGGGCGTTTCTATAGACTAGAGTTGAGCATTGATGTTGAGACTTGTTGAGCTAGTGTTTTTCTTACTAGCTTATTTATTTTATATTATCTTGAGACTAGATTTCCCATTGCCATCTTTAGACTTATGCTAATTTTATAGAGTTTATTGATTGAATGGATGTGATGAGGTCAAATGGTTCGCTTGGGACTAGCAATAGTCTTTGAGTGCCTGCCACGTCTAGGGTACTTTCTTGGGGTGTGACAATACGGCTCCCTATCCTGCGAACACGAAGCACAAGAGAGGCTGCACCATATTTTTAGAAACCAACAATTTGTAAGAACTATAACTGACTTTTCTGGGTTGTTTAGTTCGGAACCCGATACACACAAACAAAACATGTGATTCTACTAAAAATGATGTTCCAAACTCAATGAAACTATCACAATTTCATTATGAGGTCTTCATGACCTGGAACACGTAAAGCTCATTAAAACTAGTTGAAAATTCAAATACTCACAATAACCTTGAAATCTCTAAAAATTAGGAGACCATTTCTAGCATTAGTTTCACCACCCGAAACCACTAAAATTATCAAAATTTTAATTAGAGCTTTCAAACTCCGAATGTAGATCAAAGTCAAACTATGATCAAATGTCAACTGAAAATCACAACTTTGGTCCAAAATCTTTAGTGTAACTCCAAATTCAATTTCATAAGTCCTCCTAGACCAGATTCTACATTTTGGAGCTGATGGAATAGATAGAATCACATTCCGACACCCAAAACTCAAAATGACCTCGAAACTCAAAATTTCAAGCTTTAAGCCTTTAAAATGTCTTTCTTTAGTAAAATTCCAATTTTTCACAAAGTTTTTGCAAATTTGTCTTTTTAGCTCATCCAAAAATGGCTCAAAGCAACTTTAAGGAAGAGAAAAATGGTAACTTAACTGGAAACACTAAAAATGCCCTTTAAGATCATTACATCATCCATCACTAAAAATAATGTTGTTCCTCAAACATAATGAAAGGGAACATACCAAAGAGGTAAGGGTATTGGGCCCGACTATCCGACTTTGTGTCCCAAGTAGCCTCGGTCACTGGCCGATGGCACAACTAAACCTTTACTGAAGCTATCTCTTTTCTTCTCAACTTCTTGACCTATCTGTCAAAAATAGTCATAGGCTCCTCCTCACAGGATCAACCTGATCAAATCACTTACCTTAGGCACACAAATCTTGCCCCTGATCCTTAATACACCCTTTTAATCAAGATTGGCTTCCTTAGCCTCTCCTCTAATCATATTGTCATGAATCTGACATAGTTTTTCATCCTCAAATTAAGGAATGAGCTTCCACACATGCAAGCACACCACCATTCTCAGAAATCTGCAATCTCACCAACCCATTAGCTAATCTATGAACATACCTAACCTAGGGTTGCTCTTTAACCCAAATAGCTACAGGACTCCCTATGCTAGAAGCCTTTCTACTCAAAGTATTAGCCACCACATTGGCTTTACTCA
The DNA here is from genome assembly GCA_025642045.1 of Solanum sejunctum. Classification (NCBI taxonomy): domain Eukaryota; kingdom Viridiplantae; phylum Streptophyta; class Magnoliopsida; order Solanales; family Solanaceae; genus Solanum; species Solanum sejunctum. Next base: position 40,066 of record JAOTQJ010058830.1, on the reverse strand, counting down.
AGTGATACATAATGGTCAAAGCATAGTCGTTCTGGAGCTTAATCCACATTCTTTGTCCAAATTCAAGTCTTTTTGGATGAAAATGTACTGTCAGCTGTGATGGTCCGTGAAGATATCACATGAATAATGCCTCCATAACTTCAATACAAATATAATAACTGCCAACTCTAAGTCACGGATAGGATAATTCTTCTCATGAGTCTTCAACTGCCTAGAAGCATAGGCAATCACCTTATGTTTTTGCATCAATATTCCACCCAAGACCACGCCTGATGCACCACAATATACTTTAAAGCCAACACCCTCTCCGGTAAGTTCAGAACAAGAGTTGTGATCAATAGTGAATTATGATTTTGGAAACTCTCCTCACACTCATCTGACCAATAGAATGGAATATTCTTTTAAGTGAGCCTGGTCAATAGAGATGCTTTAAAGAAAAACCCTGAATGAACTACCTATAATAACCAGGTAGGCCCATAAAACTACAAATCTCAGTAGCCAAAGTAGGTGTAGTCCAACACTGAACCACCTTAATCTTCACTGGATCAACCCGAATACTCTCTCTAGACATAATATGACCTATAAATGCCACCGAATTCAGCAAGAATTCAGACTTGGAGAACTTAGCATATGACTTCTTCTCTCTAAGACACTAAAGCACAATCCTCAAGTGTTGCTCATTTTCCTCTTTTTTCTCAGAGTAGACTAATATATTATCAACGAAGACAATAACAAAAGAATCCAAATATGATCAACACTATTCATCAACTCCATAAATATTGTAGGGGCATTAGTTAGCCCAAATGACATAGCAAGGAACTCATACTGCCCATACCTCATCTGTAAAGTTGTCTTAGGAATGTCAAGAGCCTTGATCCTTAGATGATGCTATCCGGATCTCAAATCAATCTTAGAAAACATGGCAGTACCTTAAAATTGGTCAAATGCATCATTAGCCGTAGGTAGAGGATATTTGTTCATGATTGCCACACCTTATTCAGCTGTCGATAATCAATATGCATTCTCCTAGAACCATCCTTCTTCTTCACAAATAAGATAGACGCACCCTATTGTGATACCCTAGGGCATATGAACCCTTTACCTAACAAATCTTTGAGTTACGCTTTTAGCTCTTTCAACACAGCTGGAGCCATACAATACGAAGGAATAGAAATGGGCTTAGTTCCTGGCTCAAGAATAATAGCAAAGTCAATATCCCTATCAAGAGGAACTCTAGGAAGGTCTATAGGAAACATATCAACAAACTCCCAAAAAATAGGAATAGACTCCATTAGTGGTGGCTCAACACTGGTATCACGAATGAATGTCAAATACACAAAACAACCCTAATCACTAGATTCTATGCTTGAATATAAGAAATGACTATCGGGGTAGAAACCACTCGAACCTCACCATATAATACTAGATCTACCCAGAATGGCTAATGTCACAATCTTAGGATAACAATCAAGAATAGCCCGATGAGGAGAATTCTAATAAATCTCTAGTATAACATTAAAATCAATCATATCAAGAATGATCATGTCTAGCTAAGTATCATAGCCATCAACAGAGATAAGGTAGGATCGGTAAACCAATCCACCATTAAAGTATCACCTATTGGGGTAGACACATGTACAACATAAGCATACACTCATGTAATAAATCAAGCTCAATAGAAAAACATATAGATACAGAAGAATATGTGGATTTGAGATCAAATAATATCGATGCAGGCCTGTGACTGACTAGTAAAATACTTGTAATAACAACATCTGATGCCTCATCCTCGAGTCTATCGGGAAAAGCATAGAAATTACCAACTCTACCCTAGTTGCCTGAGTAGGACCTTTACCTCCCTATTGTCCCACTACATCACTTGTACCCCTACCTAGAGTCCACCTACCTCTACTTGGCTTCCCCCTACAATACCCCTAATTTGAGAAATGTATCTCTAGCTGGTGGAGCGTAATCCTTGTCTGTGTAAGAGTGTAATGAGGGAATGTCTAAGAACATGGTTTGGCAAGCCATACCCATAAAATAACCTTGGGTAAGAAGAGTGTTGAGAAGACGGAGGGGGAATACTATTGCTACCTTAGCCCGTAGGCCTCTACTGAGAGCTAGATGGTCCCTAACTATAACCATGAGAACTACGAGGGCCCTAACCACCCTCCAAAGCTAGCAAGGAAGCATAACTGGACCTCAGTGCTAAGAAGTACTATCCTTTTGATCCGATGCTTGAATCCTCATGGGGTTCCCAAACTCCTCTCTAAGCTGCAACTCCACCTGCTTGGCTGTATCCATTATAATTTGAAAGTAAGCACCCTCACAAAAAGACTTGAACTCATAAGAGCGAATAGAGAATCCAAATCCCTTCACAAATCTATGTATCCTCTCTACCTCTATAGTTATCAATGACAAGGCATGCCGAAAAAGCTGGTAGAATCTAGCCTCATACTCGACTACTATCATGCCTAATTGGGTCAAAGTCTCAAATCTGGACATGCTTTCCTCTCAAACACTTTGAGGGATGAACCACTCCTGAAATACCTCTGAAAATACCTCCTACTCAACTGGTGGGGACCTTATTGTGCTTTATCTCCACCACTCTCGACCTGCTCCTCACAACTATAAGACAACAAATCTAAACCCCCGTGAATCCACTAGTCTCACAGCCTCTAACATCTCATAACTCAAGGTAAATAACTCGTAAGCATCCTCTTCTTTACCACCCTAGAACTATGGTAGTTTTATCTTTTGAAACCGCTCACATCTCTGTTGATAATCTTTTGTCAATGTCGGTTCATGTGAAACTTGGGTTAGAGGAACCATTTGTAATAATGTATTAACTGGCACATGAGGAGGCATATAAGATGTCTGGCCTAATGATCTACTATATACTCATATAAATCATATTACTACTTCAGCACTTGAGGAGCAGGGACCTTATCCCTAGTTGGTCCCTATGGTATGCCTAGGGCAATAGTCTCAAGGATGCCTATCATTCTCTAATAAGTGCCCCAAAGAGTAAAAGAATCCTTGGCCTTTGGAGGATCTTGGTGATGCCTAAGATCGACTAGAGGCTCAACTAAGACACCTCTATCATAATCTCTCCTAGGTGCTAAACCTCGGGCACATCCTTAGGTCCTAGCTAGAACCTTAATAATAGCCTCACGAGTTGCTCCTCAGTTCTGCCCATAGCTAAGAATTTGATACTGTCTATCTGCCAACAGAATACACAATATATACTTAACAACCCGACAATAACCATACACTATAGGATTTGAAAGAACAAAAGGAAATTTTCTAACAATCTCTATAGTTTCTCAAAGATAAGTAACAGACGTCTCCATACCGATCGTAAGACTCTACTCAACTAGGCTTATAGACAAGTGAGACCTATGAACCTGAGGATCTGATCCCAAATTGTTACAATCTAAAAATAGGTTTAATGGTACTGACCTAATCCACCAAGATAAGTAAGCCTAAACCTGTTCAATTCAATACATAATACTAAAAATGGAAGAAATAAAGTCTAAAAGATAGGAGATGCACTAGAATATCAAGCCTATAAACCATCCCAAAAATTTTCATCAAAGTCAAAGCAAAGAACCATTTTTCTTTCCTTCGAGGCTCCGGGATAAATAAAGATACAATTTTTACGAAAAATTGTTAATAAAAAATGCAATTTATGTTTGCAAAAACAACGTTCCCTTCTTTTTCTGATATTTTTTTTATTTTTAGAACTGATTAATTCAATTAATTAGAATGAATCAACTGATTGATGGTCTATATCTTTTAGACTATAGTTAATGGATACTCTTACTGGCATCACATGTTCAAGCCTCTAAACATAATACTCAAAGAAATGCAAGTGTCAATGTCTAGTCGTCAAATAGAACATAACAAAGTAATAAATCCTCGACAGGGGTGAGTACCAAACAACATATACTTTGCAAGAAGATCTAAACACAAGAAATCATACAAAACAAAATATTCCTTCCACACCAACCATACACCGTGAAATTACACACCTGCACTCAGAAATATCCCAGCATAACAAAAAGCTTTTTATATATAAGCTATACATTAATTACTCTCAGCAGGTACCATTGGTTATAGATCAAATATACAAATATGTCTCAATATACAGCTCGATTATATAACAGATACATCAAGGAAGTTTTTAATAAGTAAATAGAGTTCAAATATAATCATCTCACAATTCTATCTCAATAACTGAAACAGGTTATAAGTACATAGTATAATGATATTAAATATTATGGAATGATATGAAATAAAATGATATGAAACCAATGCAATATCAAGTAAATCGTGATGCAAATCTGTCCTATGATACACATCCACTAATATCATCAGTCAAGAATGCACATCAAGAAAAAATGTGTATGATACAATAATGAGGAGTGCATGCAAGAGCCCACTTTACCACATATACATTAATTCAAATCGAATATCATGATATACAAGTCATACTAATGAACGATTTCAACCTTATAGTCAATTCCCTAACCTATAATTGAAACTCAAGAACAATATCTCTAATATTTTCCACAAATAGGCACAACATGATCCACAATTTGCACATTCATATATCTCAAAGGATTCTGAATATTAAATCATAAGTCAATACATATCAATCTCTAACATTCACTTTCTTATCATAAAGGAATTCACAACGAACCAAATTTTCACAATTCATCAATTTTAACTTAGTCAACAATAATTGCCCAATTTAAATTACAAGTAAAGGAAATATAGTGTTCAAGTAATCTTCACATGTTTTAGGAATCCACTTACCTTAATAAAAAAGCCAAATCCAACAATTACTAGAGCTTTCCCTCTTGAATCTGCACCTGAAACATCATAATCTAGTCAAATACATATTCACAATCTCAATATGCAGCCAATGACACTAAAATCAAGCAATAGGGTGAAAGAGATAAAATGGTCCAAAAATATCATACCAAAAAGGTACCTAGAATCTGAAAATTATTAGATGAAAACATTTCCCAACTAATAAGAAATCTAGTGATGAAACCCGTTTCAAAAATAGAGTTAAAATGAACTCATAATCACCATTTTTCAATAAAAAATTAATATAAAAAAACTAATTTTTGCAATTAATATTTACCAATTTCATGTTAAAATCATAAATTAATTAGTAGAAATTGAAGAATTGGATTAGAAATATGTTACCAAATGGTCTTTCCTTGAAAATCTTTGAAGAATCTCTCAAAAACTGAGTTTAAAATATTAAAAATGGTGAAACCCATCACTTTTAAACATTAAAGCTATTTCAAGTATTTAACCCTTTATAAATGTGTAAGTAACCAACTTTTTCATGCTTATTTATATTTTTTAAGGCCGTCATAGGCCCCTACGTCAAGCCAAGTTCAAAGGGATTTCCGTTGGCTAAGTTTGACACAAGTACTGGCAGAAGGGTCAACTTTAAAGGAGCATAACTTTTAGGATACTTGGAACTGGATGGACCACCAATGAAATCACGTTGAGTTAGTTTCACAATGCACTTAGTTACACCTCATCCTTATGTTGGATAAAGGAGTTATAATCGCTTTCGTGAGACCCTCTTGTGCAATGGTGTCAAACGAACAACTTGATGGATAGAGATGCCTGTGACAGGCCGTTTGGGTCAGCTGGGACTGGAAAGGGCCATTTTTGGCACTAAGTAAGGTGACATAGCCAATGGGATGGGATGTGTAGCTTGCCACTGACAGTGTGGATGGGCAGAAGGCATGTCAGGGAAAACTTGTTAGACATGAGGGAAAATTTGGTTAAGAGTGGTGCCATGGGCACCCTTGATGGGTCGTGTGGGGTCTGATGTCCCATGCCGCTTGGGCGTGAAGTGGTATGGCCATATTTCTCTACCTAAGTGTGGTGCAATAGACCACTAAATGGACTGTGAAACATCACACGACCCATGAAGTGGTCCATCAAAGTGACGAGACGTGAAATTTTTCTAAGTGTTCCAACTCCCATTTATTTTCCTAAGTCCCTATTGATAGGCACTCCACACGACTCGTGTAGTGACACACAACCATTCAAGACTCCAGTGAGGCCACACTTTGTCAAACTTTCCATCCGTTCACTAATGGCATTTTCATATTTTAATTACTCTAATGACCTTTTTAGACTTCCAATGCTATCTAAACCTCACCAAAAGACCTAGACCCTATTCCAAAAGATCAAACTCATTACTCTCACCTTAAATATGCTCTCAATTCTTTCAGGAGCCACCATAATGACACTAATATAAATTCAAGGATACTCAAGAGCAAGCTTGGGATTCCAAGACCCACTTCTAAACTTCAAGCCTTTCATAACTCAATTTCAAGAAACTCAAGGTCTTAGGTACGTGGGTTGATCCTTGATTCATTCCAATCAAGAGATCCAAAATTATTTTCAAAAAACCTACATGGATTTTGCTTACTTTAATTTGGGGTTTTGAGTATTATGATTCCTAAAATTCTATTGATGCATGGGTAGTATTTATTTGATGATTTTAATGTGATTTAAACTATTAACGAGGATTTACTTTGGGTTTATGAAATTATAAGTGTGCAAGTTCCCTTTTTGAATTATTTATGCATGAGTGATTATACTATGGATTTAATTATGTTTCACTTAAATTTCATACTATAAATGTTGATTTTAGATTGAGTCTTAATTACCCATGACATTCCCTCATTGTTCATAGCATATACATTCATGTACATGGATTATTTTGAGAAATTATGTTATGGGTTAAGCTCAATTTTGTTTTATAGTATGATTTTGATAAAATGTTTGTTATGACAATATTTTGATCACATATATGTCTTTGTTTTTGGTTCTTTGAGCATTTTGGATGCTCACACCATTTTGTATATGAATGGATACTCCTAAGCAATGAGTATATAGACTATGAAATTATGTATTGGACTTTAGTCCTAATAATACATTGAAATGATTTGGAAAATGACTATTTCCTCTTTGAAAGTATGTATATATATATTATAAGCATTCTTGTGGGATAAAGACTTAGCACCGATGGATTAAGGGGGGGTGCTCTCTTTCCTTGAACTATGTGCCTAGCATAGGGTCCTTTCCAAAATGGGATATGTTCCCATAAGGAAAGATGCCTCCGAAATGGGATGTGTTCCCGTAAGGAGAAGAAACGATTTGATTTGTGATTTGTGATTTGTGAAAATCCTATCCAAATAGGATGTGTTCCCGTAAAGTGAAGTATGATTTACCTTTTGCTAGTATACCACCTCTTTGTCGGTAAGTTGTATTTATCCGGATTCCAAGTAATAGCTTGCTTGGTCTTACTCATGTCGGTAAAGGTCACATTCCCACTATAAATATGAACATTATTTGCATTTCATGCATCATGAATTTCATGGCATCTTTTTATATTTACATTCCTTGTTATATATCTCTTTTGATAGTATGTGCCCTTGTCATCTAACATTGATATGCAGGTTTTGATAAGTTATATGGATCACATCTCGCATACTTAATAAATGATTTTTACCATGTAGGGATCAGGGATCTTGATCATCCATCGTTCGATGCTTAGCTTGGATTTTAATTTTGCTTGCAGTGGTAAGTCCTATTTTTCAAGGATGAACCACCATCCATCTATCTATTTTACCTCTTTCATCTTTGTACTCGAGGGTGAGCCCAGGGTATGTCTTGGCCCCGACCTATCTATGCAGAGGCATTGCTGGGCACCTTCTAAACCTTTTTATGATATACGCTATGAGTTATGGTTAAGTCTATGTTATGTATTTGGTTATCTTTAAGTACCGATATGTGACTTGATCTTATAATGATGGAAAGATCCTAAGTCCCAAATTTTTCCCATAGCGTGAGTCCTACTCTCCTATCTCTTAGAACTATATGTTGATTATTGATTACTCTACCAATCTTATGATACAAGTTTTGGTATCTTGAGGCTTATTTAGGCACTCTCGGGTTCCCATATGTCGTGTCACATCTAGGCCCTAGGTTCGGGTGGTGACAAAGATGGTATTATAGCCTTAGATTTGTAATGATCCTCAGAGTCCAATATGCCACATAAAGTAGAGTCTTAATTATTGGTGTGAAGTGCAGCATGCCTATAAGTGGGAGTCTCTAATGACGTTCTAGGAATTTCTCTCACTTCTTCATGTGTTATTTCGTGCTGTGAATAGTTAGTTTAACTTCTTGATTTTTTATGGTAACCTGACTCTATTACAGAAGATGCGTTGTGGTAAACCTGCTAGAGCATCCCTGGCTTATGAGGTCAAGCCCGACAAGGGCCTATGGATGAGCCTATCTCTAATGGTGAGTTCCGGATAGCCTTCGCCATAGTTGCATAGCCTCGACTTATGAAGGTTAAGCCCCACACGGGCCTATGGATGAGCTTATCTCTAATGGTGAGTTTCGGATGGCCTTCGTAATACTTTCCTGGGTGGGACTACTCATACCGGGCAGACCAACCTTCCTCAAAATCCCACTCCATCTTCCAGAGTGAGTGATTTCACCCAGATAAATCCTCTGGAGTTCTTTGTGTCCAAGGCTGATGAGGATGCTCATTTGTTCATTGATGAGCTCACCAAGGTATTGAATGTCATAGGTGTCACTTCTAAGGAGAAGGATGAGCTAGCTGCCTATCAATTGAAATATATAGCACAGGTATGGTATACTCAGTGGTCTATGGAGAGGGTTTGTAGTGATACTGTTAATTGGGAAGAGTCCAAGGTTGCTTTTGTAGATCGTTTATTCCCACTTAAGCTTAGAGAAAGCAATATGAATGAGTTCATCAACCTCAGGCAGGGTAATATGGATGCAAGGGATTATGCCATCAAGTTCACTAAGCTCTCCAAGTATGCTCCGACACTTGTAGCTGATCCTCGTGCAAGAATGCACAAGTTTGTCTTCGGTGTTTCTGACTTACTTATACAAGAATGTCATACAACCATCCTAAATTGGGACATAGACATCTCTAGACTTATCATGTATGCTTAACAGATTGAAGGAGAGAAACTCAAGAAGAGGAGAGTTCATTATGCTAAGAGGGCCTGTGTTGATGATGGGTTGTCTGACTCTCGGGGTGGTGGTTTTGGTTGCTTCCAACAGGGATAAGGTTTAATGCTTGGGTGGCTAATGTAAGAGTGCCTCCTCCAAAGACACTAGTTGGTGGTGGACCAGGGTATCATCCATGTCCCAAGTATAGGAAGCATCACATAGGTGATTGTTGGAGGGGTCCGGGCGCCTGCTATGGATGCAGTGTCAAGGGTCATAAAATTGCTGACTATCCTAGAGCTTCTAGAGGGGGTAGGGTCAGGTGGCTCGGGGTGTTCCAGGATAACCAATAGCTCCTCAAGTGGGTGACCCAAGGAATAATTGGTTTTATGCTCTTCATGCTCGTCGGGAGATGGAGGAGACCCTAGATGTTACTATTGTTATGTTGAAAGTCTTTGAATTTGATGTTTATGTTTTTCTTAGCCTAAGTTCAAATTTTGTCTTTTGTGATACCTCTATTGACTGTTATGTCTTGCTTGAATCCTGAGGTCTTGAGGGACCCCTTTTTGATTATTACTTCCGTGGGTGAATCTGTTGTTTCACATAGAGTTATCATGGTTGTCCTATTTTGGTGTTAAACAAAGTCTTCCCGTGTGATCTTGTGGAACTTGAGATGTTAGACTTTGATAGGATTCTTGGGGTGGATTTGGTTGTTGAGGAGAATATAGGGTTTTTTTCCCATAAAGGGAGAGGGTATGCTTTGGTATCAAGGTTGGTTATATGTTCTGGACGTGGGGTAGTTTGAGTGACATGAAATGACTTACCTAGGCCTGGATTTAGTGATGGAGGCTATGGAAAGATTAAAATTGATCAAGAAAGGTTGGACATGGTTCGAGGTCATCAAAAGTTTTATCTGGAGGTTAGAAGGAGGGGACTTGAGTGTCAGGTTGGAGAATGGGTATATGTGAAGGTCTCACCGATGGAAGGTGTGGCTTCGTTAAGGTACCTTAGGGGAGGGCATAGTTGGGCATGATAAGGCGATATCCCTATATATGTTTTTTTCTAATCCACTCAAGCCTAAGGCCTAGGTTCTTCCTTTTCCAAGTGGTCCTAATCCTTTCAATTCTTGAGTCTCATGGCATGAGATGCTTACTAAAATGATTTTCATGAAGATTTAAATAATTTGAATATGTTTTGATGTGACTTTGAATGACTTAATGATTCTTATTGAATGGTGAATTGTGCATTATACCTTATGTTCAGAAGTTTCATATTCTCACCTAAGCCTTTCAAGCCTTGTTCTTGCACATTCGAGATGAATGTTCCCAAGGGGGAGATGATATAAGGACCTAGATTTTTCACACTTATTTATGTTGTTTAAGGTTGCCATAGGCCCCTACGTCAAGCCAAGTTCAAAGGAATTTCCGTTGGCTAAGTTTGACACACATACCGGTAGAAGAGTCAACTTTGAAGGGGCATAACTTTTAGGACATTTAGAACTCGATAACCCATGACATGTTAAATAAAATCTTGTTGAGTTAGCTTCACTATGCACTTGGTTGCACCTAATTCTGATGTCGAATGAAGGAGTTATGATAGATTTTGTGAGACCCTCTTGTGCAGTAGTGTCAAACGAACAACTTGACGGACAGTGATGCCTTTGATAGGCCATTTGGGTTAGCTGGGATTGAAAAGGCCATTTCTGGCACTAAGGAACGTTACATGGTCAGTGGCATAGGCCGTGTGGCTTGCCACTGACCGTGTGGATAGGCAAAAGGCATGTCAAGGGAAACTTGTTGGACTTGGGGGAAAATTTTGTTAAGGGTGGTGCCACAGACACCCTTCGTGTGGGGTCTGACGGGCCATAGAACCTAGGCATGAAGTGCCCTGGACACATTTTTGTGCCTAAGTATGGTGCAGCGGACCACTAAATGGACCGTAAAGCATCACACGACCCGTGAAGTGGTCCGTCAAAGTGACAAGACATGAAATACGTGAAATTTTTCTAAGTGTTCCCAACTCCCATTGATTTTACTAAGTCTATTTTTATGGGCATTCCACATGATCCGTGGAGTGCCACATGGCCAATCAAGCCTCCAGTGAGGCCACACTTTGTCAAACTTTTTATCCGTTCACTAGTGACATTTTTGTAAATTTTAGTTACTCTAATGACCTCTTTAGACTTCCAATGCTATTTCAACCTCACCCAAAAACCCAAACCCTTATTCCAAAGGATCAAAATCATTACTCTCATCCCAAATACACTCTCAATTCTTTCAAAAGCATCCATCAAGACCACAATAAAAATTCAAGGAAACTCAAGAGCAAACTTTGGATTCCAAGAGCCACTTCCAAACTTCAAGCCTTTCATAACTCGAAGTTTTAGGTATGTGGGTTGATCCTTGATTCATTCCAATCAAGGAGACCCAGATTTATTTTCAAGAAAACCTACATGTATTTTGCTTACTTTAATTTGAGGTTTATTATAATTCCTAAAATTCTATTGATGTATGGGTAGTGTTTATTTGATGATTTTAATGTGATTTAAACCATTATATAAGGATTTACTTTGGGTTTATGAAATTATAAGTATGCATGTTCCCTTTTTGAATTATTTATGCATGAGTGATTACACTATGGATTTAAAGGTGGATTTAATTATGTTTCACTTGAGTTTCATACTATAAATGTTGATTTTATATTGAGTCTTAATTGCCCATGTAATTACCTCATTGTTCATAGCATATTCATTCACGTATGTGAATTATTTGAGAAACTATGTTATGGGTTAAGCACAATTTTTTTGTGGTATGATTTTGATAAAATGTTGGTTATAACAATATTGTGATCACATATATGTCTTTGGTTATTGGCTCTTTGAGCATTTTGGGTGCTTTCACCATTTTGTATATGAATGAGCTATTCCTATACATGAGTATATAGACTATGAAATTATGTTTTGGCCTTTAGGCCTAAAAATGCATTGAAATGATTTGGAAAATAACTATTACCTCTTTGAAAGTATGTATATGTATATTATAAGTATTCTTGTGGGATGATAACTTAGCACTGATGGATTGAGCGGGAGAGGGTGAGCTCTTACCTTGAACTATATGCCTAGTATAATGTCCTTTCCAAAATGGGATATGTTCTCGAAAGGAAAGATGCTTCCAAAATGGGATGTATTCCCATAATAAGAAGAAATGATTTGATTTGATTTGTGATTTGTGGAAATCCTATCCGAAATGGGATGTGTTCCTGCATGGAAGGTTGCTTCATATGAAATGTGATGTGCTTCCATAAGGTGAAGTATGGTTTACCTTTTGTGAGTCGACCACCTCTTTAGCGGTGAGGGGTATTCATCGGGATTCTAAGTAATAGCTCGCTTGGTCTTACTCATGTCGATTAAGGTGACATCCCCACTATAAATATGAGCATCATTTGCATTTGATGCATCATGAATTTCATGTCATCTTGCTATATTTACTTTCCTTGTTATAAATCTATTTTCATAGTATGTGCCCTTGTCATCTAACATTGATTTGCAAGATTTGGTAAGTTACATGAATTACACCCTGCATATTTAGTACATTCAAATGTACTAACTCATACTCTTGCCTACATGATATTTACCATGTAGGGACCGGCGACCTTGATCATCCACCGTTCGCCACTTAGCTTGGATTCCAATTTTTCTTGTAGTGGTGGGTCCTATCTTTCAAGGATGAACCACCATCCATCCATCTATGTTACTTCTTTCATCTTTGTACTTGAGGGTGAGCTCGGGGTATATCTTGGGCCCTGACCCATCTATGTAGAGACATTATTGGACATCTTGTAAACCTCTTTATGACATATGCTATGAGTTATGGTTAAGTCTATGTTATGTATTTGGTTATCTTTAGGTACCGATATGTGACTTGCTCTTATGTTGATTGAAAGATCCTAAGTCCCGAATTGCCACCATAGTGTGAGTCCTACTTTGTCATCCCTTAGAACTATGTGTTGATTATTGATTAAGCTTTCTAAATTATGATGTGAGTTTTTAGTATGTTGAGGCTTGTTTGGGGACTCTCGGATTCTGATACACCGTATCACATCTAGGCCCTGGGTCTGGGTCATGACAGAATGTAGAGGTCCCCAATTATATAACTCCTCAAATGGGAATGAAGGGTTCGCAAATGCAGAGGTCAAATTACACAGGCCTCCGCAAATGGTGTTCCCTATCCCACGAATGCTGAGCACAGGAGAGGTTGCACCAGATTTTCAGAAACCAATAATTTAAAGACTTAGAATAGACACCCAAGCTTCATTCAGAACCCGATACACACAAACCAAACATGTAACTCTACCAAAAATGACGCCCTTGACTCAATGGAACTATCAAAATTTGATTTTGAGGTTTCCTTGACTCGAAATCCGATATAGCTCATTAGAACTAGTTATAAAAACAATACTAAAAATAACCTTAGAGACTGTAAAAATTACAACGAGACCATTTCTGGTGTTATAAATTCACTATCTAGAACCACCAGAACTGTCAAATTTTTTATTAAAGCTTCTGAACTTCGAATGTTGACCAAAGTCAAACTATGATCCGAATCAAACTAAAACTCACAGCTTTGGGCCCAAAATCTTCATTTTAACTACAAATTTCAATTTTGTAAGTTCTTTTAGACCAAATTCTGCATTCCATAGCTAATGGAATTGACTGAGACACATTCCGACATTCAAAACTCAAAATGATCTCAAAACTCAAAATTTCAAACTTTAAGCCTTTGAAAACCCTTTCTTCAGCAAAATTTCAACTTTACACAAAGTTTTCGAAACTTAACTTCTCAACTCATCCAAAAATGATTCAAATCCACTTTTAGGCAGAGAAAAATGATAACTTAACTTGAAATACCAAAAATGACCTTTAGGGTCATTATACACGGCATCTCGGATTATATTTTTCTCCTTCTGTATCTAGAAACTAGTCTATTGAGATTTTGAGACAATTCTATATATGTTATTTTTTTTGGGATGTGTACTCTTTTGATTACTTACTATTCTAGATAGTGGTGGAGCCAGGATCCGAAGGTAGTGGGTGCTTCACTTTTGTTAACACGAAATCGCTATCGTTCACTTCGTATAAGTGCAAAAACTAATTAAACAGAATGATGAAAAACGTTAAAGAGAACGTTATGTTTAATATTGACATTAATGTACTCAATGACTTTTCATATTTTGAAATTAAAATAAGTATAACTACATTGCTTATACTTGCGAATGTCGTATGCTTTATGCAATAAATTAAACATTTATCAATATATAAAAATTACTTGTTATGTTTTTTTGGATGTAAAAATTTGAGATTCCACGGAAGAAGATGGAGCATATTATTAAAAAAATTAGAACATTTACTCTACAATATTTTCATATTTTGCAATTAAAATAAATTAAAATAATTATTGCTAGTTATAAACGTGTAGTTGCTCATATTATTTTAGAAATTGTTAAGGAGAAACTAGAATTATGGGGAGAAAATAGAAGCCTAGAATTAGGGGAGAAAATTGCAATAGGAAAAAAACTTATGGAGAATTGATCCTACAACCTCATGGTCAATAAGCTTCAACACCCACTCACTAACCAACAAGCATTATATACATTTAGTAATACTTTTTATATACTTATATACATTTTACGTTGAGGTCAATGGAAAAATCTATGTGGGCTCGCCCCTGATTTTAGGTTACGAGTTAGTTTATTTACTGTTTGATCATAGTAGGTAAAGTCATGACATGAAAAGTTGGATGGTTACATCTTAACATTCATCAGATTTAGCTAAAAATTTGGACGATCGCAACTTACTGTAGAGAAATTCGCCAACATACTTTTACTTCAAAATTGATCTAAATCAACTCTAACTAACACCAAATGTGATATTTAACTAGTTAATAGACAAATACCATATCCAATAATTTTTAATTATTAGATTCAACAATCTAAAGGTATCAATAAACATCTTTTTCTTATTATGTAGTAGATAGTTGTTAAGGAGGGAGAAGATCATTTTTGTGGTAATGCGTTATTTTTCTTGATATAAAGATGATGACAATGTTACATCTTTATCAACTATGGCCTGTGTCTATTATATTATGTATAAAAATAGATGATAACATGGACTTGATAAGGGATTTTGATGTGAATGTCTTGGGGGTGTTTCAAGGTATTGATTGATGCTTTTTCAATAAATGTTTTTGTATTGTTTCATCTCTAAATTGTATTGTCTTTTATCCCCATTATAATGTTTGATAAAATGTCAAGCTAGGGTTTCTTGTTGAAATGAAAGTCCAAATCATGAGATATGATATGAATGATGTTATAATATTGAAATGAGCTTATGTACATGATATACTCTATATAAAGTGTTGCATTAGACCATACCCAATCTGGGGGACTAAGAGCCCAGACAACCAAGGTGGTGGTTTGTACCCATCAACCATGTGAGGGGTTTGTACCACACCACCAGAGTGATAGGGTGAGATCATCATCAATTGAGGTGAGGGTTCGTGCTCATTAACCGTGGTGGGGTTTAGTACTTATCAAACCATGTGAGGGGTACTTCACCACCAGGGTGATAAGGTGTGGTTATCATCAACCATATGAGGGGTTTGTACCACTTGCACTTTCACTTTGCACTATCTCTTTGCATTTTGAGTGTATTCTTTGATTTGCTGCTACTTTGCTGGTTTCCTGCTTTTACAGTTTCTTAATTTTATTGATGAGATATTGAATTTCATTTATTTTCTTGAACTGTTATGTCTATATTTCCCAAGATTTGGTCAGAGATGAAAATTAACATTTTAACACAGGTGTGACAGCAGATTTGGGATTTTTCTAGATTCCCTTTTTTTGGGTCCTTTCTGTGTAAACTTTTCTTCCTATTCTTGCATTTTGATAGTATAGTGCTTATATCATTATTTAATGCTTCGACATTACATTGGGTTTTGCTTTAGTTATGTCATGTCCCGAAAGAGTACCCATGTTATGACTGCATTCAAAGACTATTGCTAGTCCCAAATGAACCACTCGGCCTTATCACCCTCAAACTAGAAAGAAAAGTGAAATAAAGTCTCAATATAAGTAAGATAGAAATTGGATATTGTCCCCGAACTAGAGGATTCATCAACTCTTTTCTATCAATGATCGAAAGCTAACCACATGGAGGATATCGATGAGCGTCAGTCCTTACATGGTGAAATCATGTAGGCAGGGAAGTATGCATCAGTACATGGAATGTATTGATATGTAGATATGCAATGCATGACATGGAAATAAAAATGACATGATTCATGCTAAATCTTGTGATAAAAATAATACATTTACAAAGGCATTAGTAAGTCATAATCAAGCTAATATTATTTAAACATAAAGGACAATTTTAGAAAGAAATATTAGGATGCACAGATAAAAGTAATCGAGAATAAGCAAATTATATAAACTTATAATATACATATAGATCATTTAGACATTTTACTCTCACCATAGAACATGGAATACTACACATGAGAAATAAAGAACTTACCCTTACTTGAATGCAAGATAGGTCATATAAACTTAAATTAGTGAGAAGAACACGACGTCATACATATTTAAAGTATTAATATCCTTGGGTGAACAATAGATCACTTTACATAAAGACTATTTTATTATGCAAGGAACAGTGGTAATCATAATGGAGACCACTTTATGCACTTGTAGATATTATCATGTACCTTTAAAGAAAAATACCATTTGAACTTGTGAAACAATGAATCATAAGAACTTTAAATCACCTTTGCACATAGCACAAAGGAACTATATTAATCATCATAAGAGAATATCTTGGGGTATGGGCATATATAAGAAAACCAAGATAAAGAGTGACATATACCATAAAACTATGGGGAGTTCATAAATGATAGTGAGAGAGACCATAACCGACATAAATCATGAGAGCTGATCCATGGAGTCCTGCTGTTTCCCCTACATCAAAAGAAAGGGGGAAGCCACTTAACTAGGTAAATCTCTTAATGACTAAGTGGATCCACTAAGCCTCATGTGAATCGAGTACTCATCTCTAGTTCTTGACTGAGACTCGGAATCGGGTACTCGCCTCAATACCTCATATTTAGGGTACTCATCTATTAGAGATTTGGATAATTGCCTCTAATCCCTTTACCTACAGAGGTACATAGTTTTAAGACCTGGGTAATCAGCTCTAGTCAATCGGTGCTAGGTAGTCTCTCACAAAAGTAGGAAAATCATAGGTCATGGAGTCATATCATGAACAACTTGTAAAGGACATGATAACATGGCATGAGTAACTTCTTTACTTGCTTGACCTCTACTAGTGAGCTTAACTTGAACATGGAGGTAAAATAATAATCATGCTTGATCCCTCAACTTGACATGAATGGCTCACAAGAGGGTAAAATCTTAAAGTAGGGCTCAACTTATCATTTGCAAATCATAGAAACCTTTAATGAGTTTAATACATGCTTGGGAGCTCATAATTATCATGAAACACTTGTATTTCCAAAACATGCAATATTAGCTTTAAAATCTTGGAACTTGAAGGAAATATGTATATCCATATGCATCTATGACAACCAACCCATACTTGAAGTAATCTACAAATCAATTCACAAACTCCCTTACATGGAGTCAATGAGGTACATGAGTCAACACACCAATTCATGAAATTCGTATAGTTTAGAGTTAATTTGTATACAATAATAATAGAGAAAGTATGCACATAAGTAAAATCAATCAACCACTCATCAATTTCACAACCAAAATTTCCTAAGTAAGGAGAAATCACAATTATTCATGGAATCATGAAAGTTACTAGCTACTCATATTTAAGAGTAGTAGGATTCACCAACTTTCAAGAAACTTTAAAGAACCCATATCATATTTCTAAAATCCTAACTTCCATAATATGGGAATTCAAGACATAACATTCTTCTCATGGAATTAAAAATTTTCTCATAATAATATGGGCTCACAAACATCAATAAATCAATAATATAAACATTTAGAATCATTCAAATCAACCCAACATGGTTCTTGCAAAACTCTAACTAGAAGGTCATGAATTGTAACTCAATATGCATCATAGGTCATAACATGGTAGTCATATACTTTACTTTATAGACAATGTGTTCATAAAATCATCATGAGTTATCATAACTTAAAAGGAATCACAAGGAAGGAGAGAAATGTTTGAGTTTGTGGAGGAAAGGTCTCCATAATCAAAACCCATATACCTTAAACTTGAGATTTTCTTGAAAGAAACTTGAAGAAGATTTGGGCTTTACTTGGATTCTTGAATTCCAACAAGACTTCTTGAAAATCTTGAGAATGGATAGAGGATTTTGGCGACAATTAGAGAGGAACTTGAGAGTGTTTTTCGTGAGTTTTTGGTATGAAAATGACCAAGAATGAAGGTTTTCCGGTGTATATAGATACTGGGTGATTACCCAATTGTCCTTGAGTGAAAAAGAGACTTTTTGACCTAAGGCTGGTCCAGTCTGCACTACTTCTGCGATGCAGACAAACATTGATTGCGAAATTTCACCGAAATAAATATTTTTGGGCATAGGTAAAATATACCTCGTAGGTAACTGTTTGCGACGCAGACAACCACCAGTTGTAAAATTTCACCAAAAATGATATTTTTTAGAACGGGTAAAATATACCTTTTAGGTAACTATTTCTCTAGACAATTTTTAACCTCTAAACAATAATATAAAGTCAAATTTGCAAAATTCTATACAATTTTTGAGATATTAAAAAAGAAAAATGCATTATAGGGTCTTTCTGAGCTACATTGAGGGGTGTTTTAACTGGTATGGTTGTTAATGTGGTTTTCAAAACTTAAAAACTCTTCCTACACTCGTCATACCACTGAAACTTCATTTTCTTTTGAGTCAGCTTAGTCAATGGCGAGGATATAAAAAAGAATCCCTCAACAAATCTACAGTAGTAATTAGCTAAACCCAAAAAAATTCTTAGTCAGTTGGAGAGGTGGGTCTAGGCCAGTTCTAAACTGCCTCAATCTTCCTATCAGGAGGGAGTCTAGGAAAACATCAAGGAACTCATTAAATGCTAAAACTGACTCAAAAGATGGCGACCTTACATCATCAACCTTAACTCGCTAGAGGTGACAGATGCATGTTTTATAAATTAATTTGTTGGCCCTAAGGTAGGAAATAAGCTTACCCTTGGGAATTGTAGAACCACTTTTCCACTCTATAACAGGCTCGTTTGAAAATTAAAATTTGACTGTCCGGGTTCTATAATCTACAGAGGCATAACAGGCAAAAAGCCAGTCTATGCCAAAGTATCTCTATATACCCTTTTAGCTAGAATGGACTAACTAACAGAAGTAGAAATACTAAAGGGCTTCATAAGACATTCAGGAAGGATCTCAAACTTACTAGCCACATATGGAGTTACAAATGATAAAGTGGCATCTGGGTCAAGCAAGGTATATACATCATAGGAAAAAACTCGAAGCATACCCATGATAACATCTAATGTAACTTCCTGATCCTATCGATTTTCTATAGTATATAAATAATTTGTAACACTGCCCATATTAGTTATGGCACCTCTCTTAATACCACTAACTGGTAATGATGCTAAAGACTATGCTTAATTTCCTCCATTGCCCTGCCTTTTCATTGGGCACTCATTCTGAAAGTGACCAGTCTATCAGCTCCTATAACAAGCATTGGTACCCTCATGACACTGATCGGGGTAAAGTTTGCCACACTTACCACATGATGGCTTCCACTTCAGACCTTGAGTCAAACTTGCTTGGATAGAGAACACTAAGCTTTGGTATTTTGATGACCGTGAGACTTCTAATCATACCTGTTACTTGGAGCTGGTGCACTTGCTGAGGATTATGTATAATTTGATGACCTCTTCTAGAAATAGGACCTGTCCTCTTTACTTTGCTTATGCAGGCTAGACTCATGCCCTGCTGAATCTCTCTTCTTATCCTCCTCAAGTTAATACACATTGACCATAAGACTAGAGATGTCTATGTCCAAAATTAGCAATGTCTCTTTGCACTCCTTTTTCATATGTTTGTCCAAGTCGAATATGAACTTTGTCATTCTAGATATCACATCATGGACTATCTCTGGAGCATATCTAGATAGTTTTATGAGTTTGAGCCTATATTCTTTGACATTCATCCCCTTATGCTTCAAGTTAACAAACTCCTCTCATGGAAAGAAATGATAAAAAAGGCACTCAAAGTCATCTCAAATGGCATGATCAGCATCCTCTCCTCGACTCTTTTCTTATTGACTGTAGCAACATTGGCCACATCCCTGAGTTGATAGGAAGGAAGTTCAACTCCCCCAATCTCCATCGTATGCATAACTTTCAACACCTTCGATATCTCATCAATAAAGTTCTGGGGGTCTTTCTCAACCTTAGACCCTATGAAGACTGGTGGGTTTATCCTCACACAATCTCTAAGTCTCGTCACAACAGTTGGCTCTTGGGAGCTTGTGAACTTTGATTCCCACTCTGGGAAGCTACCAATTGGATAAACATAGTTATAGCTCCTCTAAAATCAGCCTCTATAGATGCAGTAGGGGAAATAAAAAGTGCCTAGGTAGCCCAGTGACTTTAGTACATCGACCCCAGCCTCTCATCTCCATCTAAAGAGGCACCTATAGTTGGGAATTTTCGTTATTGTAAGCTGAAGTGTCTCTTTGAGTGGCAGTATGCTTTGGAGGCATGATCTGCAAACGTATAATATACAAATTAGATAGATACTTTAATAGAGTTACACTCAATTACACGAACTCATAATACAAGAAAGTGTAACAATTCCTAATGTCCTATAGCCTACTGCTTATAAAGTGTGGTGCACAACACAATCATAAATAAGAATCTACTAGACACGGCTTCATAGACTCTGTATTTCACTTGAACTCTATGCTCTGATGTCAAGTTTGTCACACCTTGGGAGGGTACCCTTATCATGGCCAGCACTTAGAGACTATTGCTAGCCCCTAAGTGAACCACTCGACCTTATCATATTTGTTTAATCATATTCTAATAGCAGAAGACATCAATGTATAAGAATATTTAAAGAAAAGAAATGATAATATGATAATCAAAGGCGAAAGGCCAAACAATCTAAGAATCAACTAAGTAAGACTAGTATGAAAGAAACTAGCCAAAAATATAATCCAATCATAACTCAGCAATCTAGTCTATGAAACCTCTAAAATATCTAACTAAATGATGCCGATGATAGACCCATGGCTAGTTCTAAATAGTAAAAAATAAGTTTAACTCAAAGCGAGAATAGTAAAATGATGTCCTCCAAAAGTAGGGGAGGGATCATCAATTAGCTAAAAGCAAATAGGTCCTTAATGGGGCACTTGTTAATGACCGCTAGTACCTGTCTCTGCAGCATAAAAAGATACAGACCCAAATGGACATTAGTACGTGGAATGTACAAGTATGTATTATGATAGAAAGAAATATGTAAAGGAACAATAACATCAACTCAATACATAGGAAACTCAATCATCATGTCAAGATTCTAAAGTAAGAATACTGTTTAGACAATGACTGCTCATATACAATCTAATCTAATCTACTCAGAGTACTATTAGGACCTATATAAGAGTTTTTCTAACCAACAACCTTCACCTATGAGCCATTGATATACAATGAAGTAATGTCATTGTCATATCCGTCCAATATCTTACCGGGGTATAGGATATCCCATCGGTGGATCCAAAATCAGTAACATGAAGTCCTTTATTCAGGACAATAGGAAATATTTGATTTTATAGTCCAATACTCTCCTACGCCAGCTATGTAGTTACTGAGATCAAGTTGGACTTACTCTTACTCAGTTTGATGCTCAATACTACTCCCAAGACTAAACATGCTCATAAGATATCTACCCTATGCTTTACTTATTCATCTGGTCTCATTGGACATTTGTCAACTCAATTCATCACAACACCTATCAACTCTTTGGTTTCATTCTTTTATGGTTCAATTCTTGACTTATAAAGACTCTATCACGCATTATTTAAACTCATAGTTTTCAGGAAAACAAAAGTAGAGTTAAAGCATTTAGGGATTCCATAGACACTTTAGGCTCAAATTATACTCATGCATACCCATTTAAGTGAAATATGTACAAATAATAAGAATTAATTCTAGGGTTCATCTAGTAAGTCAAAATAATCTATTTCAAGTATTTAATTCATAAAAACAACAATTCATGCAAGATTATATAGGAATATATTAGGATTTTAGTGAAACATTCAAAAAATATTCATGGGAGACTCAATTTATTCACAACTCCATATGTTCAGGTTATGGGGAACATGGAAGAACATAATCCATGTTTTGGTTAGCCTTACATACCTTTGAATTTTGAGTCTTGGAATAGCTTGGAAAAACTCACACGATTATCGTCAAACCCTAGCCAACCTTGCTCTAAGTTGGAGAAGATATTTTAGCGTAAAAAGGTTGAAATGACATGTTTAGGACTTCATTTAGGTGTAAAAATGTCAAGTTTAGGCTTTGAAAGTGTGGAAAAAGACCAAAATACCCTTTCTTAAAGAGTTGTCAAAGTTTTCCACAGGGCCACCTACAGCCGTAGAAACTTCCACGGCCTATTAGAACTATTCCGTAAACCTTTGGGTAAATATAGAGGTCTCTAGATTAATTCCGCGATCCCAATTTATGTCTCATAGAAGTTTCTATGACCTGTGGATGGGTTCGTCAAATCTGGGACCAAAAAATGGATTTTTAGGAGTTTTTACCACTAGTTAGTAGATGGGCCATAACTCAAACCATGGCTCATAATAGGTTTCATAGTTCAACTATGCTCTAGCAGTCTTTAGTAAAATGACCATAACTTTTGACTTTAAAATCCAAATAAGGTAAATCAGTTGTGTTGGAAAGATAATTCAAAGGACTTTCATTTGGTAGGTCAGAGGCAACCTAATTCTTTGTGTGCTAAGAGTTATGATCATTTAAAGTTGACACTTGTATAATGTAATACTAGAAATTCAATTTATAGGAAAGTTTTGAACTCGTCTAAGTACTAAAGGTATCTTATGACCCTATTCCACTTCCCCCCGCCCCCACATAGGAATGAGGCTTAAAACATAGCTATAAGTTAGAATAAAGTTATAGCGTGTCATAAGTAACTTCGGTTAAAGTGCATGTGGACCAAAATGACCCCATAAATTTCATGTCATCTTATTTATAAGCAGCTTATAGCAAGAACAAGGGCACATGAAAGAAAAATTCCATTCTTTAGATTAGCCTTACATACTTAGGATGAGAATAGACAAGTAATTTGCAACATTTCTTGCCCCAGTCGCTTGAATCCCAGCTCTTTTCTCCCCTCTTTAGAATTGGGTCTCTAGTTAAGATGCATAGAAGACTTAGAAAAGGGTTTAAGAACCTTTTCTATTCTTAAAAAATCTATGTTAGTCATGGGTTAAGTTTAGGAGGGGTAGGAAAAAGTCTAGAATGCCCCTTAAAAAAGCTGAATTTTTTTAATTGTCAGGGACCCAGTCCATGTCGCAGACTTGGTCTTATAAAACTGCATTTTTTATGAAAACATTTCTGATCAATTTTCTAATCCCGTATAAAATATTAGTGTCATGCGTCAGTAGGTTAACTTATAAATGGCTAGTACTAAGAGACTATTGCTAGTCCGTAAGTGAACCACTTAAGCTCATCATATTTATTCAATCAATATTTATCATATCAGCGGAAGATTAAAGATATTAAAAGATGGACAATCTCAACTAAAGTTAATCAAACAAAGCAATAGGACTAGTATTAAAGAAACTAGTCATAAAATATCTTAGCCATAATCTCAAATCTTGTCTGTGAAGCCTCTATCTAAGTTGTCTAGATTGTACCATGATAGACCCATGGCTACCTTAATTCAAAATAAACAAGTCTAAAAGTCTAACTCTAAATCTATATGAAGTAATATTCATCCCCCAAACTCGAGGACTCACCAATTAGCTGAAATAAAGAGAAGATCTCCAACGAAGCGCCTATTGACGATCTCTGGTACCAGTCTCTGCATTATGAAAAGATGCAGGCTTATTGAATACCAATACTGAAATGTACGAGTATGTAAAATAGCCGAGTGAAACAAATATAGGTAGAATAACAATAACTCATAAATGGACAATCAAGATGTCAGATATCTATCTAAATCAAGAATAAATAGTAGACAATTACCAATCAATACAATCCAAATCCAACACAATCCAATCCAATTAGAGTACTATCAGTTGAGAACCTATTTCGGAGTTCCTCTTATTCGACAATAATCACTTATAAGTTAGTGTTCATACAACAATCTCATTGATATTGCCACAACCATTCAGTACTTTCCACGGTGAAGAATTAATTGATCCATTATGTATCCAATCAACTAATTCCTTTATTGTTCCAAGGACCTATCAAAAGGGACATCTGACTTAACAATTCAATCCTCTTATACACTTGGCTATATAGTTATTGAGTTTGAGTTGGACTTACTCTTACTTTTAGTGCTCGATACTCCTCCCAAGACTCAATGCTCATAAGACAATCACACTTAATCAACTAGTCTTCATGGACATTTGTCAACTCAATTCATCATATCAATTATCAACTCCTTGATTAGGAACATTCTTTTAGGATTAGGTCGTGACTCAACAAGACTCTCTATCATGCATCATTCCAACTCATAGTATTCAGGAAACAAAAAGTAGAGTTAAAGCATGTAGGAATTTTGAAGCTCTTAAGGCTCAACTTATACCCATGCATACCCATTTAAGTGTAATATGTAGAAATAATATGAATGCATTCTAGGGTTCATATAGAAAAGTAAAACAATCTATTTCAATTATTTAATTCATAAAAATTATAATTTATACAAGATTATATAGGAATATATTAGGATTTAAGAAAAAATTTTAAGAAAACATCCATGGAAAACTCAATTCATTGACAATTCCATCAATTAAGGTTATAGGACATATGGAAGAATAAAATACATGTTCTAGTTAGCCTTACATACTCGAAAATTCCAAAGAACCATCAACTCTAAGAGAATCCCTACTTATGTGCTTGGAACCCTAGCTTTCTCCCCTTCTTCGATGCTCTTCAAAATTTCTAACTGTTTTTGAAGAGTAATACCCTTAGGGTACTGATAATGGGTATAAAATAAGTCCTAAATATTGTGGGTTTTATTTAAAAAGAAAGGAAAAGATAGAATTATCCTTCAGAAAAACTATCAAAAGTGATCCACGAAACCCTTTATACGGCCCGTGAAACATGTTAAAGATCGTGGTCCTCTCTCGTGAAAAATAGATAAAAATTTAGATTTCTAAATCTCTTTCTATGACTTGATAGACGGGCCATGAAATTGGTTATGTATCGTATTCCCTATCGTGGAAATTAGGACAAAATTATGGATTTTTGGATCTCATTCTACGACTTGTCAAATAGGCCAAAGAACAGGTTATTGATCATGCTCCATCTTGTAGATCCCTTTGTATGCTTAGCCAATTCTTTTTTTAATTTGGAACATCTTTTATGACCTGGTCCACTGGTCATACTCCAAATTAAGGCTCGTAAACCCTCTCATAGAACCAGGTGTGAGGACATGTTTTATTTTCAAAATTTCTAGGGTGATACAATTGGAACCAAAATTAACTGTAAATCCGTGATAATTCTGTGATGCTGATGTGTCATGCACCTTGCTAGAGTTGCACCTTTGCCTCAAAAATTATCTTTTGGTCCGATTACTCTAAATTTCAACCAGGATCATTTCTCCATATGATTTTTTATGCTAATCGTAATTCCAACCTCAGATTTATCAAAAATGCTTGGGATTATGTGTTATGCAACCAATTTCATGTCTAAGGATATTTGATAATTTTACAAGCTGTAACATTTTCCCAACATTGT
Organism: Solanum sejunctum; assembly: GCA_025642045.1. Classification (NCBI taxonomy): domain Eukaryota; kingdom Viridiplantae; phylum Streptophyta; class Magnoliopsida; order Solanales; family Solanaceae; genus Solanum; species Solanum sejunctum. Next base: position 14,017 of record JAOTQJ010058830.1, on the reverse strand, counting down.
TGAAATTTATCAAATACATTTCTCTTTAATTATTACTATGAAAAAGACCACCCACTTTGCCCCTCTCATTGACCCCTGGAAGATAAATAAGGCAATAACGCTTTCTGAGCAAGCCTCCAAGGTACTATTGCGATTGTACTAGATGAAGGGCATGGTCGAGTTTATAATAGATGGGGAGAGGAAAAAGCAGCATATTTATATATGTGATATTACCAATGAGAGCAACCACCAAAAACATAACGCTTATGCCCAGATGATGCCTAATGATGACTATGGACTTTTTTGTGAGAATTTATTTAGAAAACAGGGATTGAGCATTGATAATGAAATCGAACTTTATTGGGATAATTATGCGAATGGTTTTAAGTTCAAGTTAATTGAAAAGGATCTTGTTTAGTGAAATCTTGTGATATTATAACACCCGATAAAATTATGAAAATATCTCTAGAGGAGAGGTATGTGCATAATGCATCTTCCCATACTTCATTTGTAAATTTGAGACAGGATATGCGATCAACATGAAAAATTGAGTGAGAAAATGATCTCAGTCGATATTTATACCGACCACATAAAAGGATAATTTTTCAATCCAAAACGCAGAAACAGTGTCAGTGCGCTACACAGGCGTGGCGCGCTTTGGTCGTTGACTTGACTTATGTTTCTTTTAATTTTTTTAACAGAGATTGGAAAACTCATATGAAAAATTTTTGGGAAAAACTTATATTAGTATGCACGTAGTCCGTGTCGAGGACTAGGCATCCCGAAGTTGAAATTTTTCTTTTTAATTCGAGGGGCATTCTAGAAAATTTTCCACCCCTCCTAAACTCAAAACACAATCAAATTAGGTCACTTTGATGCATAAAGAAGGTCTTAACCCCATTCTAAGTCTTTTTCTAATCAATTGAAATACTAAGGCTCGAGAGAAGCGAAGAGAGAAGCGTGGATTGAGGAATTCTAAGGCAATTTCTTGAAGTTGATTATTGATAGCTTTATCCAAGGTATGTAAGGCTAAAAAAAGCATGAGATTATTCTATCATGTTTCCCATAAATTATCTTAGAAAAGAGTTGAAAGTTCATGAGTTTACATGTATAATTCTTGATTAATTCTTGAAAAATTATATTAATACATGTATTTTCATATGTTGATGATCATCATAAACTTTTTTCTTGAATTGATGTTTTTTCATGAATTATTGCATAAAATCTACTTATTATTGTATAAATATTGCATGAATGAAGATAGAGATTGAGTTTAGAGCGTTGACTGAGAATGTTGATTATGATTGTGATTGTGAATGTTAGAATGGTGATAGGTTGATAATATTTGATGATCTATAAGTGTTCCCAAATGAACTCGAATGAATTATCTACTCGATTGTTTCCCAAATGATGTTCTAAGCCTTTAGATTTTCATTAAGAGATAAATTGATAGTATGATTGGAGTCTCTATGAGACTGATTGAATGATGAAAGCCTCTACGAGGCTGATTTGAGATGAGTTGATTGAGATAGTTTGATTGGTTTGATTGGATGAATTGTATTATGAGCATTGAGTCTTGGGAGGAGTATCTAGCACTGAAAGAGTGAGAGTTTATCCAACTCGCACTCGTTAAATTACGTAGCCAAGCATAGGTGAGGATTAGGACTATCTCATCACATTATGTTGAGGTTCACTCTAGTTAGAACTACATGGAACAATAGAGGACTTGTAGATTACCATTTCCATTTTGGACTTGTCACTATGGTTTCGATTTGTTCCCTACCTGGAAAGTGCAATATGGCTTTGGCAATATCAGCGAAATTATTGTACAATCACTAGCTCATAAGTGATTGTTGTCAGATAAGAGAAACTCCAGAAAGTTCTCAAATTGAGTACTCTGAGTTGAGATGAGATGAGATGATTTGACATGAGTCTAACTTGATTGATGAGGTTTGATGGGCTACGTTGATCAATTATTTACTCTTTATTCTTGATTTTGGATAGACACTTGACATATTGATTGTTACTATTTTGAGTTGATTGTTATTTCATTTGATTCTACCTATTTGTATTTCATTCAGCTATTTTATATATATGCCACACGGTGTTGCATCATTTTATGATGCAAATACAAGAATTAGAGATCATTAATAGGCGCATAGTTGAGGATCTAGGATGTTCAACTGACTAGTGAGACTCCCTTACTTCGAAGGATTTATTGTATCTATTTTATCTTTCTTTGAGTTAGACTAGATTAGCTTTATTTTGATTAAAGTAGCCATGGGTCTGTCATTAGCACCACTTGGTAGTAGTAGAGGCTTCATTGACTAGAGTCGTATGTTGATCATTTAGACTTATTAAACTAGTTTTTTCTACTAGCCTTTAAGTTGTTATATTATTTTCAGACTAGATAGATATGCTATTTATATTTCCTTACATTTTCCATTGATTTGTAGAGTTTGTTAATTGAATGATTGTGATGAGGCCAAGTGGTTCACTTTTAGAGTAGCAAAAGTCTCTAGGTGCTGGCCATACCTTAGGTGTCCTCCGAGGGCATGGCAAACTTGGTACCAGAGCATGACTTTAAGTATCCTAGGGAGACTATGAAGTCATGTCTAGTAGAGTCTTGTTTATGGGTGTGGTGTCGACCACACTTGATAAGTAGGAGGCTATAGGACATTAGGAATTATTTCACTTTATTCATGTTCTAAATCGGGCGATAGAGTTATACACAATGAAAGATTCTCTTCTAATTCATGCTTTGTGCATTATAGAGTTGTGATCATGCCTCCCAGTAGAGCCACCAGAGGTAGAGGATGTTATGCCAAATAGAATAATCCACCTGAGCCTCAAGGACATGAGAAGCCCATGAACTTGTTATCCCTATTGAGCAGTCCCCACAATATGAGGTCTCCAATCTTGAGCTTTGTAAGACTATTCAAAACCTAGCCTAGGTTTTCAAAGCAGCTACTGCGAGACAAGGAGTAGGTTGACAAGATGCTTATAACATATCTAGAGTCCGAGAGTTTTTGAGGATGAATACGCCTGCGTTTACAGGGTCTGTATCTACTAAGGATCCTGAGAACTATGTGGAGGAGCTTTAGAAAGTGTTCCAAATGATGCATATGGCTAATGTTGATAGAGTTGAACTGGCTGCTTACCATCTCAAGGGTGTGGCCAAACTTTGGTTCAACCAATGGAAGAAGGGTAGGGGAGAAGATGGCCAGTGTTGATTTGGGAAATCCTTGAGGAAGCTTTGTTATGGCGCTTCTTCCCAAGGGAGCGAAGAGAGGCTAAGGTAAAGAGTTCTTGAACTTGAAATAAGGCTTTATGAATACACAAGAGTATGGGCTGAAGTTTACTCAACTGTCTCGATATGCTCCAGACATGGTTAATGATATGGGGAGAAGGATGGGGATGCATGTTGATAGGTTCAATAGAGTGCTAAAGAGAGATGAGAGGGGAGCAATGCTTGTGAGTGACATGGATATTGGGAGATTGATGAATTTTGTGCAACAAGATAATGAGGAGAGGTAGCATGATAAAAAGGAGTTCAGAAGTAAGAAATCAAAAACATCTAGCCATACATTTAGAAGGAAGGGGAATGGTAATCTATTTCATGCACCATCATCTACTAGTGCACCTGCGCCCAGAATAAAAAATGATCAAAGGTCTTAGAATGTTGGATCCCATCGATCTTAGTCTCAAGCTAGTGGGGCCCAAGGTTCACTGGTAAGCCAACATGCGGCAAGTATGGTAAATTGGACTTAGGGAAATGCCGTGAGAGGAGTGATGTATGCTACAAGTGTGTCTAAGCGGGTCACTATCATAGATGCTGTCCAAAGTGGCTTGACCGGGCTCAATATTCTACAACATCTCAGCCAGCTAAGGGATATCAGAAAGGTACTACATCAGGCATAAACTGAGCTACAAACCGCTTGTATGCCATTGGTAGCTGACATGATCAGAAGAACTCCCCACATGTTGTGATGGGTATGACTTAAGTCTTTTCTATTGATTATTATGTGTTGATAGATCCTGGTGCTACATAATCTTATGTAAATCCTTATTTGGCCAGCAGATTTGATAGTACCCTTGAGAGTCTTCTTGAACCCTTTGATGTTTCTACACTAGTGGGTAAGTCTATTCGAGCTGAGAGAGTCTATAGAGCTTGTGTAGTGTCCATCTATCATAGGGATACTATCATTGATTTGGTTGAGTTAGATATGACTGCTTTTGATATAATCCTTGACATTTATTGGCTTCACACCTGTTATGCCTCCATTGATTGTAGAGCCAGAAGATTAGGTTCCAATTTTTGAATAAACTGGTTCTAGAGTAGAAGGGTCATAGTGTTGCACCTAAGAGAAAGTTTATCTCATATCTTAGAGCGAGAAAGATGATCTCCAATGGTTGTATATACTACCTTGTGTGATTGAAATCTGATGATGTTGAATCTCCTAATCTTGAGTCAGTACAGATTGTGAATGAGTTTCAAACGTGTTTTCCAAGGATATTCATGGAGTCCCTCTTAATAGGGAGATTGACTTTGGGATTGATGTTCTTCCCAATACCCAGCCTATCTCAATTCCACCTTATATGATGGCTTCCAAAGAGCTGAAAGAGTTGAAAGAACAATGGAAAGATTTGTTAGAGAAGGGATTTGTAAGGCTGAGTGTTTCCCCTTGGGGTGCCCTTATCCTATTCATGCAAAACAAAGGTGGGTCTCTTAGAATGTGCATTGACTATAGGCAATTGAACAAGTTCACCATAAAGAATAAGTATCCTCTCTCAAGGATAGATGATTTGTTTGACAAACTTCAGGGTGCCTTTTGTTTCTCAAAGTTAGACCACAGATCTGGTTACCATAAGTTCAAAGTGAGGGAATGTGACATTCCAAAGACAACCTTTAGGACTAGATATGAACATTTTGTGTCTTGGTCATGTCCTTTGGGTTGACGAATGTACCTATAACTTTCAAGGATTTAATAAATAGGGTGTTACAGTACTTTGATATGTTTGTGATCATGCTCATCAATAACATTTTGTTGTATTCTAGAGATAAGGAAAAGCATGCAAATCACCTCAGAATTATCCTTCAAACACTTAAGTCAATGTGAGTTCTGGCTTAAGTCAATGTGAGATGAGAAGGACCACGAGTTGTATGCAAAATTCTAAAAATATGAGTTCTATCTTAAGTCAATGGCTTTCCAATGCCATGTTGTCTTCGGTGATAGCATTCGAGTGGATCCTCAAATGATTAAACTGGTTAAGAACTTGCCCAAACTAACATCTTCGACTGACATAAGAAGTTTCTTCAGGTTGGTAGGCTACTACCATAGATTTATTGAGGGATTTTCTTCCCTATCTGCACTATTGATTAAGTTGACTTAGAAAAATGTCAAGTTCTAGTAGTCTGATAAATGTGAGAAAAGTTTCTAAGAGCTGAAGACTAGACTGGCTACTGCACCAGTGTTAGCCTTGCCAAATGTGACCGAGGACTTTGTGATGTATTGTGATGCTTCGAGAGTTGGATAGGGATGTGTGCTAATACAGAGAGGGAAAGTGATAGCCTATGCTTCTAGACAACTTAATGTTCCTGAGAGGAATTATTCGTCTCATGATCTTGAGCTGGCAGAGGTGGTGTTTGCACTTGAAATCTGGCGCCACTACTTTTATGGAGTGCATATGGATATGTTCACTGACCACAAGAGCTTACAGTATGTCTTCAGTTAGAAAGAACTCAACCTGCGACAGAGAAGTTGGTTGGAGTTGCTTAAGGATTATAGCATAAGCAATCTCTACCACCCAGGTAAAAGTAACATTGTTGCTGATGCCTTTAGCAAGTTGTCAATGGGTAGCACAACCCACGTTGAGGAAGGAAACATGGATCTAGATAAAGAAGTGCATCAATTGTATCGATCGAGAGTTCAACTTATATAGAATGATGAGGGAAGAGTTAACGTTCAGAATAGGTCTTCTTCATCCTTATTTGCAGAGATTAAGGAAAGGGAAAACTTAGATCCCGTCATACTTGAGGCTATCCACAAATAGAAAGGGATGGTCTTCTCCAAAGGTGGAGATGGAGTATTGATGTACCAGAGTAGATTGTACATCCCCTCGATGGTGTTTGAAAAATGATTATGGCATAGGCCCATAGCTCTAGATATTCCATTTATCTTGGCTCTACCAAGATGTATGATGACTTGAGAGAAGTCTATTAGTGGAGTGGAATGAAAAGGGATATTGTTGAGTTCATTTCAAAATGCTTGAATTTCCAGCAAGTGGAAGTCGAGCATCAAAGACCATATGGATTAGCCCAAAACTTTGAGATCTCTAAGTAGAAGAGGGAAATGAGCAATATGGACTTCATTACTAGTCTATCAAGGTATCTAAAGCAACATGATTCGATCTACATGATCGTGGATAAGATGACCAAATCGGATCACTTCTTAGTCGTTAAGACAACTAACACTGCAGAGGAGTATGTTAAGTTGTTAAACCAAGAGATTGTAAGGTTGCATGGAGTTCCTTTGTCCATCATCTTATATAGAGGATCTAAATTTACCTTCTAATTTTAGAGATCATTCCAGAAAAGATTAGGTACTAAGGTGAATCTGAGTACAACCTTTCATCCACAGATAGATAGCATGTCCGAGCGTACAATTTAGACAGTAGAGGATACGTTGAGATCCTGTGTTCTTGATTTCAAGCGAAATTGGGATTATCACCTACCATTGATTGAGTTTGCTTATAAAAAAAGTTATCATGCAAATATTCAAAAATGTCTCCATATGAAGCTTTGTATAGGGGGAGATATTGATCACCAATTGGGTGGTTCGAGGTTGGAAAAGCAGAGTTGATTGGGCTTGATCTTGTCCATCAATCAATGGAAAAGGTTAAGGTCATTAAAGAGAGGTTGAAGACATCATAAAGTCGCCAGAAATCCTATACTATTATAAGGAGGAGAGACTTAGAGTTTGAGGGGAATGATTGGGTATATTTGAAAGTGTCATGACTTGGACTTAAGGCCTAGATATGATGTGGTGAATGAGGAATCCAAAAGGACCCTAAACAAGCCTTTTAGCAAATTATTACACATCATTGTTCACAAAAGCAATTAAACAACGACAACATAACACAAAATAAGGATAAATGGGCTAAGGGAGTCTTTCATAGCTTAAAAACATAAAAAAAAGTCAAGAGAGTAAAACTCAAAGCATCATTACATAACTTGTCCAACAACACCTCTAAACTTAGAATTGAGCAGGGGCTAAGATAACTTTCCAGGATCACCCTCATAGTCAAATGCATACCATAAAAGAAAGAGACTCTTTGTATAACATAAGATCAAAAGATATCGTCCTTGGAGTTCAGGACACACTAGACTTGCTTCAAAGGTAGCACTAGCCACGTGGAGGAGGAAGATGATCAAGTGGAGCTCCGGTTCCTATATGGTAACATCATGTAGGCATAGAGTATACCTTGGTGCATTTGAATGTACTAAGTATGTAGGATTCAATGCAACAAGAGATTGGCAACAAAAGCAAAATGCGTACATATAGGCAATGGATGAGAATAGTAACAATATGGCATGCATGAATAATGCTTGAAGTAAAACATGCTTATATAGAACATATTACATGTATAGGATAAGACCATCATAAAAGAGACCAAGGCTTACCACCCCCTTGGTAAGGTGACTAAGGTACAAACCCCCTAACATGGTTGGAAGGGCCAACCACCCCCCGAGTGAGGCTATTGAGGTATAAACTCTTAACGTGATTGCACAAACCTACCACCCTCCACGAGTGACATAGGGCAGCATACCTATTTCTTCTTTATTTGCTCCTCCGCTTCCCAATTTAGCTCCTCTATGTTATGATTGCACCACAACACATTAACTGAGACTACATCCTTGTTTCGAAGTTTCCTGACTTGATGGTATAATATAGCGATGGGTTGTTCCTCGAAAGTTAGTTCCTCCGTAACTTGTATATCATCTACAGGAAAAATTCTAGAAGGATCACTGATGCATTTACAAAGCATGGAAACATGAAATGCTTGGTGAACTCCTCTCAAATCTATTGGCAACTCTAACTCATATGCAACCTTGCCTATTCTGCGGACAATCTGATTCGGACCAATGTATCTTAGGCTAAGCTTCCCTTTATTATCGAATCTCATAACGCCCTTCATGGGTGATACTCTCAGGAATACCCAATCTCCAACCTGGAACTCTAAATGGTGATAACAATTATCTACATAAGACTTTTGACAGCTTTGATATGCTAACAGCCGCTCTTGAATTAGTTTCACTTTGTCCACCACTTGCTGGATTGCATCTGGTCCAATCATTTTGCCTCACCAAATTCGAACCAACCGATCGGTGATCGACACTTTTTACCATATAATGCCTCGTACGATGCCATTTGAATGTTGGAATGGTAACTGTTATTATATGCAAATTTAATCAACGATAAGTGCTCATCCTAGCTACCTTAAAATACATCACGCAGGCCCATAACATATCTTCTAACGTTGGGATAGTACGATCGGCTTGACCATCGAACTGGGGATGGAATGTTGTGCTAAGACTTACCTGTGTCCCCAAACCCTCCTGAAATGACTGCCAGAAATTTGCCACAAATTGGGCACCTCTATCAGAGATAATGGATAAAGGAACACCGTGAAGGCATAGAATCTCCTTAATATACAATCTGGAGTAGTCCTCAGCCGAGTAGGTAGTCTAAACTAGAAGAAAATGAGTTGATTTTGTCAACCTATCAACAATAACCCATATAGAGTCATACCTTCGAGGAGTGCGAGGCAAGCCTTTAATAAAGTACATATTGATAATCTCCCACTTCCACGTCGGTATCTCCATTCCCTGCAACAACCCTCCAGGCTTCTGATGTTTTATCTTCACCTGCTGACAGTTTGGGCATTGGGCAACAAACTCTGCTATCTTACACTTTATGTCATCCCACCAATACAAGCACCTGAGGTCATGGTACATCTTTGTTGAACTAGGGTGAATAGAATAACGGGCATGGTGTGCTTCGCCCATAACTTGCTACCGCAAACCTGCAATATCTGGTACACATAATCTGTCTCTGAACAATAAGATCCCATTAGGAGAAAGCTCAAATAGGGTTCGCTCCTACTCCAGGGCTATGTACCTGTATCGAACTAGGATAGGATCCTCATATTGCCTCTACTTAATTTCTGCTATAATAAAGGATTCAGCTATGCCTCGGACAAAAACTCCTGCATTACCCGAATCTACCAATCTAACTCCCAGATTGGCTTACTGTTGAATATCCCAAAATATCTCCTTCTTCTCTAGGGGTGTGTCAGCTAAACTGCCCATAGACTTGCGACTGAGTGCATCTGGTATGACATTGGCTTTCCCTGGATGGTAGAGAATATCAATATCATAGTCCTTCAGCAATTCTAACCACTGCCGCGGCCTTAAGTTCATCTCTTTCTGCTTAAATATGTACTAGAAACTTTTGTAATCTATAAAAATATCAACATGAACACCATGCTAATAATGCCTCCAAATTTTTAAAGCATGGATCACCGCAGCTAACTCCAAATCATGGGTAGGGTAATTCTACTCGTGCTTCTTGTGCTGCCGGAAAGCATAGGCTATACTTTGCCATGCTGTATTAATACACACCCCAAACCCACATGGGAAGCATAACAATAAATCACGTACTCACCTAGACCTTCAAGCAAGGTTAGAACTGGAACTGTAGTCAATTTTTCCCTCAGTATCTTAAAGATGCTCTCACAGGCCTTTGACCACTGGAACTTCGCCCCTTTATGTGTTAGCTTTGTCAAAGGTGCTGCAATTGAAGCAAATTTCTCTACAAATCTCCTGTAATAACCAGTTAGCCCTAGAAAGCTACGTACCTCCGTTGGTGTTGTGGGCCTAGGTCAACTCCTTACGGCCTCAATTTTCTAGGAATCTACCCGGATGCCTTTAGCTCCTATAACATGGCCCAATAATGCCACCGAAGATAGCCAAAACTCACATTTTTAGAATTTTCCATATAACTTTTGGCAACGAATAATGCCAAGGGCGGTTCTCAGGTGATCTGCATGATCCTTCTCAAATCAAGAATATATTAGGATGTCATTGATGAACACAATCACGAACACATCCAGGAATGGTTAAAACACTCGATTCATAAGGTCCATAAATACCGCTGGAGCATTTCTCAGCCCGAAGGACATAACTCTGAATTCATAATGTCCATAGTGAGTTCTGAATGCTGTTTTAGAAATATCTTCTTCCCAGACCCACACCTGGTGATACCCTAATCACAGGTCTACCTTTAAGAAATACCTAGCTCCCTGCAACTGGTCAAACAAATCATCAATCCTGGGGAGGGGGTATTTATTCTTAACAGTTACCTTGTTCAGCTGTCGGTAGTCAATACACATCCGCAGTGACCCATCCTTCTTCCTTATGAATAGTATCGAAGCTCCCCAGGGAGAGGAGCTAGGCCGAATAAAGCCTTTCTCCAACAAATCTTTGAGATGATCCTTCAATTCCTTAAACTTGGTTGGCGTCATTCTGTACCGAAGGATCGAGATAGGCCAAGTACCAAGCAATAGATCTATAGCAAACTCCACTTCTCGTTCTAGAGGAAGACCAGGAAGTTCATCCGGAAATATATTCAAAAATTTATGAACTATGGCAACGGACTGGAGAGCCAGAGGCTTGGCGTTCACATCATGTGCCCAAACCAGGTGATAAAGACATCCTTTTCTATTCATCCTGTTGGCCTTGAGGTACGAAATAAATTTACCCCTCGATGTTGCAATATTACCCGACCATTCCAGAATAGGTTCTCCTGGAAACCAAAATTGAACTAACTTTTTCTGACAATCACCCTTAGCGTAGCAAGAAGCTAGCCAATCCATGCCTATAATTACATCAAAATCCATCATATCTAGCTCTATCAAATCAGCCAGAGTACAATAGTCAAGAACAGATATTGAGCAGTTTCTATAAACTCTGTTAACTATAATAGATTCACCTATCGGTGTCCCAACCTCACAAGGCTCTATTGGTTCCGACTCTATATCAATTGAGCATGCAACCAACGGGGAAATGTACGACAAAGTGGAACTAGGGTCAATCAACACATAAATAGCTTGGGAACAAACAAATAATATACCTGTGATAACATTAGGCAATGCCTCCTGGTCTTGTTGGCTAGCTAAGGCATAAATGCAGTTAGCAGGACCACTGGAACCTGGAACTCCACCACAACCTCTGCCGCATCCTACTGTTGCTGGGTACCTCGCCCTGTAGGAATCATAGCCACTGAAGTAGAAGAAGAAGCTCCGACTGCTCCAGAAGTCTGGGTGGACCCTTCTGCACCAACTCTATTAGGACAATCTTGCATCAGGTGGCCCTGACGACCACAAATAATACAGGCACCTGTAGAGTGGAAACACTCCCCCGGGTGCCATTTCCCGCAATAAAGACATAGGGGTATAGTAAATCTCTGCTGGCTGCTGAACCCAATCTTGCTCATGACTGACTAGTAATAGCTGGTCTCCTACCGAGGGTCTGCGAAGATGTGCTTCGCAATGATAGAGGAGGAGGCCCACTTTGCTGAGGCCAAGACTGCCTGCTCTGGAAATCTGCTGCTGAATCGGATGACCTAGCACTCTTTGGCGGCCCCATATCGTCTGTCCTGTCCGCTTGGCATCCTCGATGATGATCCTCCATCCCCTAGGCGTGGGCTTGAATGCAGGCAATATCTATCCCCGATTGGGCAGCTAATACCAGACAACTATCCATATAATATGAATCCAGCCTCACAATATAGCGATGTATATGATCTGTCATGCTGAAAACATGTGTAGGTGCATATCGGGCCAAAGAGTCAAATTCCAGACTATATTCACAAACCAACCGGCCCCACTGCTTTAACATTAGAAACCTCTCCTCCCTGGAGCGCCTAATTTCTTGAGGTAAGAAAGGAGCCAGGAACGCCTCAGTGAACTCGTCCTAAATAGCTGGTTGGGCATCTGCACCTCAGGAAAAAAGCCACGAGTCTTACCAATTTGCTGCAACATCATGCAACAAATAGGATACCAACTGTACAGATTCCACTTCGGAGGCCCCAATCACCCTTATTGTCCACTGCATCTATCTCACAAACTCCTGAGGATCTTCTGAAGGTTTGAACCCAAAGAATTCTGGTGGTCCACAAGCTAAGAAATCACGGTCCTGAGAACTATCTCGATGGGCTACCTGACTACTTCCAGCCTCCTGTCTGTGGGCCTGAAGTGCGACAATCTGAGTCAACAACTGCACTGCCTCCCATAGCTCCCCAATTTTTACGCCTGGCTGGGGAGTTGGAGATAATGATGCCTGACCCTCTGGAGGTGGTAGGGTGACCGAATTCACTGTCGGGAAAACAATCTCTAGCTTCGACTGGTCACGAGCTCGGTTAGTTCCCCGATCACATCAGGCCCCAACTACTGTTGCAGGTCTTCCCTTGCATCCAACAGGTTTCTTCCTCGGTGGCATATTAGAAATTCAAATAATTTCTGTCAGGGAGGGAATCATCTTATTAACATTGCTCTAATGCACGATTAAAGACCAGAAGGAAGAGTAACATCCTAAATGTCCTATAGCCTCCTATTTATAGATATGGTGTATGACACACCAATAAACAAGATTCTATTAGACATGGTCTGTGAACACTCCGAGGAGTAATTGCTCTGATACCACTTCTGTCATGACCCAACCTAGGGATCGTGATTAGTGCCAATTGGGCACCCAGACAAACACTAAACCAGATTTCCAACTATAATAGAGAAGGAATCTATCTAAATTTTGATAGAGTTTCCTCTGTTTTACTGATTAACCAAACCTACAAATAGCAACCCCAGCATACAGCAAATATCTATACACATATATGTGCAGGCCGACAAGGTCACCATTCCGGTAGAACTGCCCAACGAATGTACCATACATACGTAATCATACCACATTCAATATCTTACACCCATATGTATCTACAGACCTCTACACATACGAACTGAATCATAGGACGGGACAGGGCCACATCATACCCTCGAATATACATAAATGCAAAATAGAGAAAATAAGTGTACATGTATATACCAAAAATTTGCTCTTGAGGCAAAGGGAGCACTTCAACGGTAGACAGATATCCTAAGAAGGTGACTCTCTAGCTTACACGTCAATATCTGCGGGCATGAAATGCAGCCCCCGAAAGAAGGGGGTCAGTACGAAATATGTACCGAATATGTGAAGCGAAAAGTACAAAATATAAATAAGAGTAATAATCCCAATAAAAATATATGAGTTAAACCTGCATGCAAATATCAAAATAATTCTTTTTTTTCGCATCAAAGTAATGCTTATCGGACGAGAATGATGGCGTCCTCCAAACTCGCGCCATACCACAGCACAACACTAGAAATTTCAAATCCTCAAAATCTCCCGTATAAGTCCCAACTGTAGCATAAGTGAGCCGAGGCGAACAGCAGCCTACCACTCACGTCATAGGATAGGTGAGCTGAGATGAACAGCGGCCAAGCACTCACGTATCGTAATATGTAGAGGTCATCATGCCCGTTAAGTGAGCCGAGGTGAGCGATGCCAAGAACTCACGTGATCCATGGCGAACGAGGCCGAACACCCACTTATCATGATGCCAACATATCCTAAACCCAACTTCTTATGTCTCCAAATTAAGCAAAGCCGGCCTCTGGGCAAATCGACCAGCCGTATCCAATCTACTTCAGAATATATATACATATATACATATAGTTATACATATGCATGATAATAACCGGCCCAGGAACCAGGGAACGAGACCATAATGGCATGAATAGAGTCACGAGAATCACATGCATAAAAACTAGTTCCATAAGCTTAGTGATATGCAAAATATTCATTTTTTTGAACTCAAGAAGCTATTCATTTATGAATATTGTCAAAGTTGCTCAAATTTACACATAAAGGTGATTTCAA
>JAOTQJ010058820.1:2300-13926 GCA_025642045.1 Solanum sejunctum | reverse complement strand
TTTTTTATGTATGTGATTCTCACGACTCTTTTTTCGTGCCATTATGGTCTCGTTCCTCGATTCTCAAGCTGGTTATTATCATGCATAGGTATAACTATATGTATATGTGTATATATATATTTCGAAGTAGGTTGGATACGGCGGCTCGGTTTGCCAATGGGCCGACTTTGCTTAGTTTGGAGATATAAGGAGCTGAGCTTGGGATATGTTGGCATCATGACGTATGGGTACTGGGCCTCGTTCGCCCCAGCTCATATATGTGCTTGGCTACTATTTGCCTCGGCTCACTTATCGGGCATGATGACCTCTACTCATTACAATACGTGAGTGCTTGGCTGTTGTTCGCCTCAGCTCACCTATCCTATGACGTGAGTGCTAGGCCGTTGTTCGCCTTGGCTCACTTATGCTACAGTTGGGACTTTGTATTGGAGATTTTGGGGTTTTTGCAATTTCTGGTGTTATGTTGTGGTATGGCGCTAGTTTGGAGGTTGCCATCGTTCCCATCCAATATGTATTACTTCGCTATTTTAAATAAAGAATTATTTTGATGTTTACATGCAGGTTTGACTCATATATTTTTATTGGGATTATTACTCTCGTTTATATTTCGTACTTTCTGCTTTACATATTCGGTACACATCTCGTACTGACCCTCTTTCTTCGGGGATTTCATGCCCGCAGGTACTGGCGCACAGGCTAGAGAGCCACCTTCTTAGGACCTCTGTTTACCATTGAAGTGCTCTGTTTGCCTCAGGAGTAGATTTTTGGTGTATACATGTACACTCATTTTAAGTATTTTGCATTTATGTATATTCGAGGGTATGATGGGTCCCTGTCCCATCCTATGATTCAGTTCGTATGTGTAGAGGTTTGTGGATACATGTGGGTGTGGGATATTGCATGTGGTATGACTACGTATGTATGATACATTTGTTGGGCGGTTCTACCGCAGCGGTGACCTTGTCAGCCCGCATATATATGTGTATAGATATTTACTGTATGCTGGGGTTGCTATTTGCTGGTTTGATAGTCAGTAAAACAAAGAAAACTCTGCCGAAATTTTGATAAATCCCTTAGCTATTATAGTTGGAAATCCGATTTGGTGTTTGTCTGGGTACCCAATAGTCACTAATCATGGTCCCTGGGTTGAGTCATGACAAATACCTCACATACTAGGGTGATGGGTGCTATCATCACTAACCTAATTGACGCGTTTATATCTCAACCACTAGGGTGATGAGTGCTATCATCACTAACCTTGATGAGGAGTTAATAACTCACACACTAGGGTGATGGGTGATATCATCACTAACCTTGATAAGGTGTTTGTAACTCACACACTATGGTGATAGGTGCTATCATCACTAACCTACTAAGGGGTTTATACTTTGGAAATTTTGCTTAGTCTATTCTTCACATATGATATCTTATATGAGCATGAGTTATTTAAGCATGTTTTACTCTAACATTGATCATACGTGCCATCTTGCTATAATATGCCTATTACCTATTGTATGCATTTTGATTATGATGTCTATTTCTTGTTGCATTGCATCCCTCATACTTAGTACATTCAAATGTACTAATGCATAATCTTGGCTACATGATATCACCATGTAGGCACCGGGGCTCCTATTGATTATTCTTGTAGCTAGATGGGTTGTTCAAGTTGGCCTTTGGTGAGTCCTCCATTCAATGACAAGGATTATTCTCTCATACTATGTCTTAAGATTCTCTTTACTTTATCGTATACTTATGACTATGAGGATAGGCCTGATTGTATATCTTGGTCCTAGTCATTATTTATATAGTAGAGGTATTGCTGGAAAAAGCTATGTATTTATGTATTGCTGGAAAAAGCTATGTATTTATGCTATGAGTTGATTCTATTATCTCTTGACTGTATGTTACAACAAGTTTTTCCTTAGTCCCTTTCGCCCTTATTCTCATTCTTCAAATGTCGCTTAGTTATTTTCATGATCAAGAAAGTGTAATGATATGTTGTAAGGCTTGTTTGGGGTTCCTTCGGGTTTCCCATTCACCGATCACGTCTAGGCCCTAGGCTTGGGTCGTGACACACTGGATGTTTCCCTTTTGTCCCAAATGAGGACTTGGTGTTATTTATCTTGAATCCATCAACGTGATGTCCTTTACATCGACAAGGTACTAGATGAATATAACAATGACATCACTTTGTTGTATTATCACCGACTCATAGGTGATGGTTGTCGACTATCAGAAACTCCAATATAGGTCATGATAGTATCTTAATGTGATGAAAGAGTTCCTTACTTTTCGAGTTAAAGTCTCTTAAGTCAGTCGATGTTTGAGAGGAGTTGACGGGTGAGTTGAGTCCCTTGAGTGAGTATCTTTGATTATGCCTTTTTGTTCCAACTACTGTACATACCAATATATTCTATGTACTTACGTCCATTTGGGCCTGCACCTTTTTATGATACAGAGGTAGGTACTCGATATCATCAAAGGGCGCTCTATTGAAGGTCTAGTCTTCTTACAGCTGATTGGTGAATCCTCTCCTGCATTCGGAGGATATTATTTTATATCCCTTATTCTTTGAGTTAGTTTCATTTTGAGTTGTGGTATCCATGACATGTTGTGGTACCATCTAGACTATACAGATAGAGGTTTCCTAAACTAGAAGATGATGACTTGATATTGAGGTCCTTCTTTTCTTGAAATAGGTTTTCTTTAACTCTACTCTTATGTCGTAGATGTTAAGTTTGATCTTATTAGCCTATAGCCTTTATTCATTGAGTGAGGCTATTGATTGAGTGCCCATTATAATGTAAATTTATCTTAAGTTTTTTGCTAATTTGAATGATTGACAGACTGCCATGAGGCCAAGAGGTTCTCTTGGGGTTTAGAAATATTCTTTGAGTGTCGGTTACGTCTAGGGTATCCTCCCAGAGCGTGATGTATGGAGGAGAGTTTTGAAAAATATTTTTCTTAATTTTTGGAAGTCATTTTCCTTAAATATGAGGAAATTAAGTTAATTTGAAAAATATTTTTCAAAATATTTAAGTCAATTAGTCAATCAAACATGAAAAAATTGAAAAATATTTTCTGAAAATATTTTTCGCCATTCCAAACACACCCTAAGTCTTTATTAGATTCCCATGAGCCTTACAACTGCTACAAACCTAAGAAATATGAGGAATTATAAACTTTAATCTAAAACCACACAACCTCCCAAGGCATGTATTTCTCAGTGTCTTCAAGTTCCTTAACTTGAAGACAACAACCTAGTTTCGTTTATAACACACTGAACAAAGATTACATCAATTTTACATCAAGTTTTATATATATGTTATATATATTTACCTCATCTCTCTGGGAAAAGGAACGAGACCAATCTCAATTTTTCTGATTTCTACCGTGAGTTTTTCATAGTACAACATTTCTTCTTCCTCAGTCTTGCTAATGGCATTAACCAAATAATGCCACATACCTAGTATTCATCAATGCCATAAATAGCCGATGTATTCTGAAACTTCTTGTGTTGCTCCCAAGTCCATGCTGAATTTGAGGCCATTTTCATCATTGACTAGGGAGTAAACAAGAGGTTTTAAAATGCATTAGATATATATATGGCATCAATGAAACACTACGTATGTCACATTATTTGGTTAATGCTACTGGCAACGCTAAGGAAGAAGTAAAGTTATACTATGAAAAAGTTATGGTAGAAATAAGAAAGAATGAGGTTCCTTTGCCTACAGATGACGAAGTAAGTATACATAACATATATATATATATATATATATATATATATATATATAATTTTTATGTAAGTATGTGAATTAATCTACTAGATCCTATAAATCTAAAATTTTATAAATAATAAATTTTGAATTTAGTATAAATTGAATATTCTTTGATATATTACCAAATTTAAACATCTCATTTAAAGTGTGAATCCATCTCTTCATTTTTAGTTATGATTTAATAACTTCAACTTTCAACTCTTGCCCATGAAGAAGTAATAGATGGAGTTGGAGGGTTCAACCTCCAACCTCCGGCAATTTAACCTCCCCAAATCCCACTGAGTATATTGTTGTTGTTGTTAGAAGATTTAAATTTTACAAAGTAAACATTTACCTATAACCATTCTAGTGCATAAGTGTTCTTCTAAGCCAAAGGTCTATCAAAATAACCTCTCTACCTCAAAAGTAAAGGTTAAAATCTGCCTACATTCTACCATCTCCAAATTGCACTTCTTGGTATATGAATACCTATTATGAGTATGTTATATATGGGTACCTATCCATATTTATCCATTGTAAATGAGTTGGGCACCCAACCTATTTAAGATGGATAAAAAATAGGTAAAACTTATATGCCCATTTAATAATGGATAATCATACATCATATCATCACCATATATTACTAATAGTGGGAATAAAAAAATTAAAATTTAAATATTAAAATACCCCTACGAATTAATTAATACAATAATGCCATTAAAAAAAGTTTTTCCTTAATAAACTCTAAAAGTTAAATTAATAAAACCAGAAAACCTGATTCCTAACTCATTAAACAATAGTGTAATGCCAGAGCAGTTAGAAATCTTTTCACTTCTTTGGGCATTTCTCCATTTTTTGAGTCACAACAAATTTGTGTAGGAAAACTTTTAAAAGAGCAAGGTATATTTTATTGGAATTTGTTCTTTTTAAAATAATTTAATAATTTTGAGAATGAAAAAAAAAGTATATTCAAAGTATGAAAATTGACTAGCTGTGGAGGGTGATAAGAAAATATTGAAACAAGAAAGAGGAAAGAAGAAAAAGGATTTATTTTATTTCATTCTTTATTTGTAATTTTTTTTCAATTGATTTAAAACAAAAGAAGACTATGAAATTAGTCAATTTTATTCTCTAAATGAAATGAAAGAAATTATTAATACTAATAAATCAAAAATTATTGATTCTTTATTTTCATGTTTACCACAATAAATTGCAAAGACATGATTCTTTATCAAACAGTATAATATCAAATCAGTTACAAATCTGCTACTTTTTATTTTTAGTTTTTTTCATTTCTGTGCTATATTGAAGAATTCAAAAAGACATGATTTTATATTAAATATTATATTTCAAATTAGTTATAAGGTTTTCACCTATCCTAATTTTTCTTACATATATTTCAATTCTATATTCATTGTGTGTCTAATTTTATGGACAGTAGAAGCTGAACTAAGGTGTAGAGACCAATACTTTCATTTTTCTCTTTTTTATTTTGTTGAAATACTTTTATTTTATAAAATCTTAATTTGTTGATTTGATGTTATATGAATGGTGGAAGTTCAACTTATGCAAAGTGGGTAATTCAATCTCCTGCTTATTTATCAATTGAAAATACTACTATTTCATTAAAATTTTGTTTAATGATATCAAATTTTAATGTATGAAATTCAATTTTTTTTTAGATTGGTCCATAACTAAGTATATATACAAATTCAAAGTTATTATTTCTTTTATATACACCTAATTTTGAGTATTAATTTTTGGTTCAGTAGTGAATTAGTAGCAATTATATTGTTTCCTTTTTTTCCTTCTATCAAATTCACACATTTATTATCTTTCCTCATGTAATAGAGCTGTATTTTTCATGAAGTATGACAATAAGGTATTATTCCCTCCGTCTCAAATTAATTGAATTTTTGAAGCATTTTTTAATGTTAGAAATATTTGAATTGTTCAAAGTTCAACGTGAATGTTTGAAACTTTTTCCATATTTTCTCTTTTATTTATTGAACTTTTAAATTTTTTAGGAGATAAATTACACTACATATTTATGATTTTACAAAGGGTGATAGTGAAAAGTATAGTGTAAATTTTGTCTTTGAATATTTTTCTTAATATATGTATATTACCTCACAAATTCAATTAAAATGGGATAAAATGAGTATAATCTCACAGATAATTGTGTTATATTTCATAATTTAATTATATGCATATAGTTTAATAATTATATTTTTTGTAAAAAATACAGATGATAGAATTAATAATTTTGACTCGGATAAGAAGACAAAGGTACATATACGTGTAATTATGATTTGTATATATCAATTGAATATTTAAATAATGATTATTTATAATAAATAATTACTTTTTTTTGTAGGCGTATACTATGATATTGATAATGATCTACTAACCATCCTAAGGAAGATATATGTTGATTGAATTTCTCTACAACTTTTAAAAAAATACTACTCTCATTCGACAATAACTTCTTAATATGTATGCATTTGTAAAAAGATCGAGACTACTGTCTTTTTAGAAAAAGGTAGAAAGTATGAGGCATTAAATATTTGGCAATCATAATGTCAACATTTAAATTATGAATTGCAATAATTATTTTAAAAATAGGAACTTTATGAAGTATAATACTTGATACAATATAAGAATTGCAAATTTGAAGTCGTTAGAGTATTAATTTTACAATTCATTTGATGACAACATTTTCATATGATCTATCTTACAATGTTAATAATAATAATATTTGTATTTTTTTCTCTTTAAATTCAATGTAACACATTGCACGTCTATATTTTAAAAGTATTTATACTAATTAGCATGTTATACACGTGCGACACACGTGTTTGAAAATTAGTATGGGTAAAAGAGAGTGATTCATAAAAGAAAGAAAAATGGTATTAATATATTTTTTGTGTAGACTATTCTATTTTTGTTTGTGTAGACTATTCTTTTTTGTGTATGTGTAGACTGTTGTTTTTTGTTTTTTAAATCAAATAGTGGGCTTAGTAGCCCATTTTATTAAGAGAACAATTAAGAGCTTATAATTTGGGGCCGGAGTCCCATAGCCGACTTGAATTAAAATAACACCCTAAAATATAAGGCATTCTAGAATCTAACACACCTTTTCTATTCCTTGCCTTTCTACTTTCCCAATGTGGCCCTTCAAAGGCGGTGCTCTGAGTTTGCTTCCTCTTGGTCTTCTCCTCTTGGCTTTGTTTCTGCTGCTCGTGTAAGCTTCATTTCCTTTTCACCTTCCTCAACTGATTGTTGCTATGTACCTGATTCACGCCAATTTCTAGGATACTTGCGATGCTTCACCTTTGTCCTCCACATACCGCCTGGAAAAGGAGATCTGTTTCACCATAAAGCTAGAAATGTAAGCCCCTTCCTTTGATCTGCTTGGTCAGTAGTTTTCCTTCACTTTTTCTGATTCCGCCTCTCTAATATTGCAGTACTTGGTGTTCTCTCCACTATCTATTTGAAATGCATGGAGGTTCTTGTCGTTCCTGCTGCCAACATGCTATTTTGGATATGTAACCCATAGCTTTTGAAGGGTGGTCTGACTTTTGCTCACACACGCAACAAACAGTGGTATAGATGTATTTTTTGTACATCTTGTATTTAGCTGCTCCATGAATTATAAATGGAACTTTATCTTATGATGGGGTGGGGTAGACAAATTATTTTAAAAAAATAAATAATTTTTTTATTAGGACAGGTTAGGGGGTGATAAAAAAATTATTTTTTTTTCAAAAAACAAATTAAATATTTTTTAACATTCCTTTTTGGGTAGGGGAGCGTGCTCGCGGAGGGGGGGCTAGGGGTAAAAAATTATTTTTGTTACATTAGTTTTGGGTATAGTGCTCAAGGTGGGGTGGGACTAGGGGAGAGGGGGGTAAGGAAATTTAAGATTTTTTTTAGAAAAATAGGGGGGGTGCGGAGGAGCACGGGGTAAGGGTAAAAAGATTTAAGAATTTTTTTAAAAGAATAAATTATTTTTTTGGGTTAGGGTTGAGGCAGAGGCCTCGAGGTGGGGTGAGTAGAGGGAAAAATTTAAGATTTTCTTTTTAAAAAAAATTATTTTTTCATAGGAGTAGGAGTCACAAGTGGTTAAAAGGATTTGCTTTTGAAACTTTTAATGTATTCCTACTATAATATGGGTATCCATATTCATCTATATTATCCATTAGGGAACTCATTTTTACCCAATTAAAATATGAGTAGTGTTGGGTGTTTTATGCACTTTTACTTAACTTGTATTTGATTGACCCATATTCAACTCGACCTGCTCGTTTGTCACTCCTACTTGTGAATCTATACTAGCTATGTTATTGTTATTGTTAATGTATTCTAATGTTTTACTCTACACTATATTGCTGGAATACTAGAACATGGTATTCTAATTCTTTGCCTTAGTGAAACATGTAGCCTAACGTATTTAAGAAAAATAATAAAAATAGTCATGAAGAATACACTAATTTCTATATGGAACCTCCTGGCTCAGAAAAAGTGCAAAACCACGATCTGTACCTTTAAAGGATGTACTCCTAATCTTCACCAGATTCATTGAGCCTTACAACGACTGATTACAAACCTAAGCAATCTAAGGAATTATAAACTTTAATTCCTAAAACTACATAACCTCACAAGGTATGTGTTTCCTAGTGTGATTGAGTTCCCTAACTTGAAGAAAACTACGTTAAGGAGAACTCCTAAAATTGAAAATCTATAACTCTTAGCCAAACAGCGTAGAAGAACCTTTTTCCACATTCAGCATCTTTGAACACCAAGTAGCACCCTTAGATAATATGCTAATGTTTTTCTCTGTAGGAGTTGCCTTCTTAGTTTAGTCAGTTCCTTCTATTTATTTACTTCTTTCCAAAGTTGTATTTTACTTAAACCACTTCTTCTATCCTTATCCAAACTCTTCTCATCCTTTGTTTTGTCAGTTTTTTCCTTTTAATTAAAATAGGAGCTCAAAATTCGTTTTATTGCTAAAGCTAAATCATCATATCATCATATCATATATTACTAAAAATAAAAAACTCCAAACTTCAAAGTTGCATTACCATTTTACCCCTATACTAAATTCAAAAAATATAATATTAAATAGTAGATATATCATATTATTATTACATTACTGCATTTGGACTAATTACTAAAAGTGAAAAGGTATTAAGTCAAAAGTTGAAAGATGAAAATGTTGATAGAAAATTATTAGACATATTTATCCTTTTCAAAAATTAAATTAGTTACATTTTTTAAAACAAATTTTATAATTTGTTTTTATTTTTCTCCTCCAATTTACTTTACACAATCTATATAAGATAATCTATACAACACATTCTGAATTTGAGGTCGTTTTCAACATGGACATGGGAGCATGGATGGACTCAAATTCAGCATGGACTTGGAATCAACAAGAACTTTCAAAATGTATTGGTTGTTTATGGAATTGATGAACACCAGTTATGTGGCAAGACTGAGGAAGAAGTAAAGTTGTACTACAAAAAACTTATGGTAGAAATCAGAAAGATTAAGGCTGGTCTAGTTCCTTTGCCTAGAGATGATGAGGTAAGTAAACATATATACAAAACTTATGTATACATGTGTTTTGGAGAAAAGAACTCAAAAACAAAATATTAGAAAGAAAAGAAGAAACTAGCAGGGAAGTAAAGTTGAAGGCTGCAAAGGATTTTTTGGAATTGCAAAACTATTTTTCTCTCATCTTTCATCACTGATAATGCCTTATAAATAGGTTTACAGGTCAACTGAAAATGCAAAAATAAAAGGGCACTAACTTAGTAGTGGTTTCAACTAAATTGAGAAATTTAAGGACCAAATAATAACTATACTAGACTAAGTCAAAATGCAGTAAAATACTAAAGTAAATTAGCAATAACTTTTCTTCTTTTTTGAATCACTTATTCAACATTCCCCCTTGATTCAAAATCACTAACACCAAGCAATGATTTGAAGTCGGCATGCTTCTGATAGGGCATTGCTTTCGTGAATATATCTGGTACTTGTTCATTGGTGTTGCAAAACTTCAAAATGATCTCTTCTCTTTACACCAGCTCACGAATAAAAAGGAAGCAAATGTCAATGTGCTTTGTTCTTCCATGAAATGCAGGATTCTTAGTCATTGTAATTGTGAATTTGTTGTCGCAATAAATGTTTGTTGCTTGCTCTTGCTTCTGGTCAAGATCAAGCAAATTTATCTTAAGACTAATGCATTGGCAAACTAAAGAAGTTGCTGCAATATACTCTGCCTCTAAAGTTGACGATGACATCTTGCTTGTTTCTTAGAACTCCATGCGATTGCAACTGATCCAAGATTGCAAGTGTTGCCTGATATGCTTTTCTACCATCCACCGACCCTCCCCAATCACTATCGGTATAGCCTACCAATTTGAAATTTGAAACATGAGCATACCAAATACCGTGTTCTAGTGTTCCAGCAATATACTGTAGAATCCTTTTAGATTCAACAATTCTAACTCCAGAAGAGTCAGATTCAATATTTAAACTTTTTTTCCCGTCGTTATCCCTCTTCACATAATGTTTCTCATGCTGCTGGGACGAAGACTGAACTGCTTTTTCATTTGACAATTTTGTTTGGGTATCTTCTTCATCTCGCCTCTTTTTCTTCTATGCCCCATCTGAACCTCTAATTGCTCTTTACCATCTTCATTTTGCATAGTTCACTTGTTTCTCCTTATACCAGCAATCCGCTTGCATATGTCTGAACTTCAATGAGCAAAGAGGCAATAGAAGTAGAAAACAATGTCATCATTGCAAGAACATTAAATGAGGTGAAACAAGGAGAAGGTGGTGTATTTGTTTCTCAAAAGAGATATGCATTAGACATTCTTAAAAGATTTGGCCTAGTCAATTGTAAATCTGCAGCAACACACCTGAATATGAATGAAAAATTGCAGCAGAAAGATAGTACTGGGCAAGGCAATGCAAGAAGTTTTAGAAGTTTGGTTGGGGGCTTGCTTTATTTATCTCATACTCGTCCACATATTTCATATTCTGTTGGTGTCATTTGAAGGTTTATGAGAAATCCATCTAAGCTTCATTTACTGTAGTAATTAGAAGTAGTTTCTGTAGTATTAGAAGTAGTTAATGTTATATAAATCTTTTACTTACTGCTTTCTTTGGTCTTTTAGCTACTACTTTCATTAATTGTTTCGTAAGTCTTTAGCAGCTAATTAGGAATAGCATTACCTCCCCATTTGGTAGAGTTAGTTTAGAAGTTTTTAAACCACAGGGGTTGGTGTGGTGGTTCAGCACCTCACCCCTTAAGCAAGAGATTGGAGGTTTGATCTCCACCTCTAGTGAATGGAAAACATTCTGTGACCAATTCCCCACCACTTGGTGCACTGACCGTAGAACGGAGAATTAGCCTCATGGCTGCCGACTGTGGGGATATCTTAGGTAACCAAATTTTTTTTTAGAAGTTTTTAGACTACAACTTGTATATATTAATCCATAAACTCCAGTAATAAGGAACCATCATCTTCTTTTGTTGTAATTATTGTTCCTTTATGGTATCAGAGTTAAGGTGAAACAAACTTTGCCAAAACAAGAAGGTATCAACAGCTATGAGACCCCTCTTCTAAAACCAAAAAATATAAGGCCAATTCAGATGGCATTTAACAGACCATCTAGTCTAGATAGATATGGAGAGATATTTATGAAGCTACCTATTTCCCTGTTTGTGCGTTCCTTTCCTTCAACTTCGATACGCTTGAGAAGACAACATCACTTTTTTGGTTTTAGAAGAGGGGTCTCATAGCCGTTGATACCTTCTTTTTTTGGCTAAGTTTGTTTCACTTTAG
>JAOTQJ010058809.1:0-13926 GCA_025642045.1 Solanum sejunctum | reverse complement strand
TTGACGCTAATTTGACCAAAGCATAACATGATTTATTTATATAGCATTAGTACATGTAAAATGTGGGGTGTTACAATGACCCTTACCATACTTTAGACACACATCAATAGGAGCCACACCCCTTACACCTTGGGCCCTCGAAAGATCATTTGCAACCCTCTTATAAAATGCATGAGTAGACCTTTGGCCTTGATGGAACCGGCAACTCCTTTGGAAATTACCCTCAAAATGGGACCTCTTGGCCTAATGCCCCCTTATCTTACTCAATTTTTCCTCTTCCATTTGTTCGATATAGGTAATCAAATGTGACAAGTCCATGTCACTAGTCAACATGGCAGACCGACATTTTTCACTAACCAAGTCGGAGACACCCATAACAAATTTGTTCATTCTCGACCTTGGGTTGGCAATCAAGTGAGGAGCAAACTTTGAAAGTTGGGTAAACTTGAGGGCATACTCCCTCACACTCATGGACCTTTCTCAAATTCATAAATTCCACCAACTTAGCTTCTCTAAGTTCAAGAGGGAAGAACTAATTAAGGAAGGCCACCTTGAACTCCTCCCAAAGCACCACATAGTTGACTCCCTTTTTCTCCTTCCATTAGTTGTACCATATTTGTGCTATCCCTTTGAGTTAGTAGGCTGTCAACTCCGCCTTATCCTCCCGCCTTACACCCATGATGGGTAAAATTTTGTAGACCTCATCAATGAACTCTTGGGGGTCCTCACTCACCTTTGACCCATGGAATTCTAAGGGATTCATTCTCATAAAGTTTTTTACTCGAGAGGCTGGTGTAGGAGCATGAGGGGCTTAGGCCCCTTGGTTGCCTTGATTAGCCACCACTTATGCAAGCAAGGTGAGAGCATTCCTAAGCTCTCCATTGGTCGGTTGCTCTTTGGGCGTGCGGGCTCTTCTTCTCCTCATATTAAGCATGATCTAGCATAACAAAGAACAATCATTAGGGGAAAAGGTTACTTCAAGTCTATAGCATGACTTAGAACATGAAGAAGGGAAACATTTCCTAAAACATCTCATAGCCTCCTACTCATAGTTGTGGTACACAACATAACCATGAATAAGACTCTAATCAACGTGGTGTGTTAGACTCTGAGGATCTAACAACGTAGTGCTCTAATACCACCTTTGTCATAACCCAAGCCTAAGGCATAGACGTGATCGATGAATGGAAAACCCAAAAAAATCTCAAACAAGCCTCATAGCATATCATTACACATCCTTGATCACGGAAGTAATTAGCATGACAATAAGAGATAAATATAAACAAAGGGGAAATTGAGACTAAGGATAAACTTTCATATCATAAACATCAAGAGTCAATAGAGTCAAGCTCATAGCAAGATTCATAATATGTCTAACAATACCTCTACTACATAGATAAGAGTGGGGGCCAAGACAAAGCAACTGGGCTCACCCTCATAGTCAATAAATAAGTCAAAGAGAGAAAGTCTTAATATATAGCAATAGATCATAAGTAACATCCCCAGAATGGAGGACTCACTAATAAGCTTGATAGAAGTCGTACTAGCCACGTGGAGGAGGACGATCAAACGGTACACCGGTTCCTACATGGTGACATCATGTAGGCATAGAGTATGCTTTAGTACGTTTGAATGTACTAAGTATATAGGATGCAATGTAATAAGAGGTAGATATCATAGACAAAATTCATAATCATAATCAATGAATAACATACTAACAATATGTCATGTATGAATGATGCTTAAAGTAAAACCATGCTTATATAGATCATATTACAAGTGTAAGGAGTGAACATTACAGTGCAAGGCAAGACCTACCACCCCCTTAGATAGGCGCATGAGGTACAAACCCCTTCATGAGGTTGATGAAATACAAACCCCCCTACCGAGGTTGATGGAGTACAAACCCCCCAACCGAGGTTGACAAAGTGCAACCCCCCCATCAAGATTGATGGGTAACAATCCCCAATAAGGTTACCCAGTCCTACCAAACCCTGATCTATGCGACCAAGGTACTAACCTCTCGATAGGTTACTCAGGCCTACAACCCCTCGAGTTAGGCTTGGTCATCCCCAATATTATATGGATATAATATCATATATAATATCATATATATATATAATCCATAAGAGGACATTTTATCAAACACTTAAAGGTTGTGTAATGCTAGTGTAAAACCATGTAATTGAAGAGTGAAATTATTCTAGAAAAATCAGTGTAAAGCCATCATTAGACACTTAGTAACACCCTCAAATAATATACATCAAGACCCTTCATCAATCCTCACCATAGACCTTAGATTATGGCGTCAAACATAGCAAAACAGTTACAATTTCATAAATTCCAACATAGTGTGCAGTGATTTTCATAATAAATAAGAATAATGAGTAAATTAACTATAAATCATGATATTTTTAAGAAAATAAAGCTTAGGCATCATGAGTGAAAGGAACCCATGAAAGAGACCGACATACCTTAGCTTTGGAAATGAATTTGATGAAAATTGGAGACGGAGACCTGAAGCTTGAGAGAAAATTCTTAGATCCGGAGAGGGTTTTGAGACTTGAGTTTAGGAGATAAAATATTGGCTAAGTATCTAAATAAGTATCGGGAAATATTTAAAATGATATGAGAGTGAAAATGGTTAAGTATGAGTATTTTTACGTTTGGGGACACTTAGGCCCAAGACTTCAATGTCTTTAACCGCAATGAAAAATAACTAGATAGAAAAATATACATGTTCGTGTCAAAGATAGGATCAAAAATTAATTCCTTCATCTACGCGCCCATGGCGCGTCACGCCAGGGGCGCGAAAAGCTCTTTGGAAATCGCCACTTGAAAAATTAAAATTGCTAATCATTTGCTCTAAAATTGGGATTAGACCCCTTTTCTCCTAATTTTCACCCCCTGAACAAGAGTAGGAAGTTGAATTTTCGATATCATGCACGAATTTTGAAATTTATAATTTTGAGCACTTTTGAGACACATTTTCGGGCACTTTTTGGGGTCGTTTCAGTTACTCAGGGGCTTTTTTCCAAGAATATTGGGACATAATAAACTAGGACATTAGCATGCTAGCAATAGCATTTTTTGTGGTATTGAACTGCCCAAATCAGTCACTAACACAAATGTTTCACTAAGACCTATCAGCCTTAGTGACTTTGTAATTAAAATTATTCCAAAGGTACTACATGGTAGGATTGCTGTGGTGCTACCAGATATCATATCAAAAAATTAAACCAGTTTCATAAAAGGAAGAAGTATTGCAGAGAATATATTATTAGCACAAGAACTGATCAGAGACATAAACATGAAGAAGAAGTATCACAATATGGTGGTAAAATTGGATATGGCTAAGGTATATGATAGAGTATCATGGATAGTATCATGGATCTATCTTACAATGGTCATGAGGAGCTTTGGTTTTGATGAAAAAATCATTGATATGGTATGGAGATTAATTTTCAATAACTGATATTCTATACTAGTTAATGGGAAAACATATGATTTTTTCAATTCCATAAGAGGTATGAAGCAGGGTGACCCATTATCGCCTACACTTTTCATAATTGCTACTGAAGTCATTGCTAGAGGACTGAACAGATTGAATGAAGATATGGAGTTTTATGGATATGTTCTTCCAAAATGGAGTAGGAAAATTAATCATTTATCCTATGCGGATGACACTATCTTGTTTTGGTCTAACCATAGGAAATCCATGGAAAAGATGTTGCCAGTCCTTAGAAACTATGAATTTGTATCTAGCTAGATGATAAATCTATCAAAAAGCTATTTTTAACTGCATGAAAAGGCATATAATGCTATATCACAAATAATTAGGCGCATTACTAATATTAATCGAGATACTTTTCCATTTTTTTTACTTAGGTTGTCCAGTCTTTTACAAGAGGAGAAAGATTATATACTATAAGAAGTCTTTTAGGGAGGAGAAAGGTTATATACTATGAAAAATTAGTTAAAAAGTTGACAAGGAGAATCCTAAGTTAGTAAAATAGATTACTCACTTTTGGTGGAAGATATATACTGATTAGACATGTGTTACAATCAATCAATATCAATTCATATGTTATCTGCCATGAACCCTCCTAAAGGGTGACTGAATAGCTACATAAGATCTTTGCCAAATTCTTTTGGAGAGGGACTGCTGAGTCTAAAAGAAAATATTGGGTAGCTTGGGATAAATTGTGTTATCCAAAAGAGAAGGGTGGTTTGGATTTTAGATCCCTACATGATATAGCAACAACCTTATTTATAAAATTATGATGGATATTTAGAACTTCCACTAATTCACTATGAAGTGAATTCATGTGGAATAAATATTGTACAAAAAAACACCCAATCATGCTATCGGTACCAGAGGATATCATGTGTGGAAAATATTAATTCAGATTAAAGAGAATGTAGAGCACAATATCTGGTGGCACATTAAATATGGGGAATCAAGTTTCTGGTATGACAGTTAAACACACTAAGGAGCTCTTTATTACATAAAGGAGGACAAACCTAGTGAAGAGGAAATAGAAGTTGTTGAGTTCATTACAAATAATAAATGGGGCACAGAGAAGTTATCATTATATATCTTATAAGACATGACTGAATATATAATAAATAATATCTCTCATGTCATTAATAAGGAGTTGTCTGATCGGCCTTTTTGGATTGGTCAGACAGATGGAGTATTTTCAGTCAAGTCTGGTTGGAATCTAGTAAGGAAAAAGAAGGAAAAGGAAGAGCATATGAAAAGGGTGTGGAATAAGGGACTTTCTTTCAAAATTAATTTCTTCTTGTGGAGGGATTGGAAGGGAAGGATTGTCATTGATGATAATCTAAGAAGAATGAAGATTAACATTATTTTCAGATTTTGGTGATGTGAACCACAACATATGGAGACAATAATGCATGGACTCCTAACATTCCCTTTTGCGAAGAAGGTTTGGGAATATTTTGCAGCAGCGGCTGGTATCTAGACTGATTATAGGAACATGTAAACTACAAAAATTAGTGTTAAGACACCAACAGTAGATTATAGTTTGTATACAGTGGAATCCCAACATTGATAATTTGGTATCTTTAGAAGAGAAGAAATAAATTGAAATATGGAGAGAAGATCAGTTTTGAAGGTGTTGGGTAGTAGGTGACAGAGCTTAGCATCATGTTTCTAAAGGTAAAATTCCCTGAGATGGGAATATAAAGAAGGAGTTAGGTTGAGGTGATTAAAATTCTCGGTGAATATAAACCTAGGATATATCATTACTTGGTTTATTGGAAATCACCTGAAAGAGGCACAATTAAGTGCAACACAGATAGTGTCAGTAAAAAGAATCCAGGATTGAGTGCCTATGGGATTTGTTCAGGAATTAGGAAGGTGATTTAATATATGCTCAAGCAGAACAATTAGGTTTTGTCACTAACATGGAAGCTAAATCTAAAGCTATACAGGTGGTTGTAAGAGTAAGCATTGAAAGGAAATAGCAGGACATTACTATAGAAACAGATTTAAGAACTTTGATGAACATAATACTAGGAAAATGAAAGTCTCCCTGGGATCTGATTGAAGTTGTAGAAGAGATTAGTAACAATATGAAAGTATTACATGCAAAAATACAGCATATCTTTAGAGATAAAAATCAATTAGCGGATCATCTAGCTAATTGGATTCTAGCACAAGCAAGCAAAAAGGTGACGAAAACATTCAGGGAACTACCTAAGACAGCAAGGTGTATTTTTAACAGTGACCTATCAAAAACTCCATATATTAGAATTAAAACCAAGAAAATAACACATGCAGGCAATTAATTAGAAGGCAAGCAGTCAAAGAGTCAAAGATACAATAAAGTCAGACGTTGATATCATCAACACAAATCAACCAAGGAAGTTAGATGGTCATGGCTACAAGAGCATTTACAAAAGGGACTTACAAGAGGCCATAACTGTTGTACTAATAAGTTTAAGAGCACTATCAGATACTTGCAAAAAAATAGCCATGATTTTTCCTAGTGAATACAAAAAACAACCATACCAGCTCCAAAGACTAAGTTGGTGGAATCTTCATTTCCTAAGATCGATGTCTTTTTTTCCACTGACAAAGAGGAAGAATAGGGTAAATAAAAGGATAATAAGGGGGTAATAGTAGTTTGGAGCAGAGATCTGAAAAAGAGACAGTACCTGAAGCCAATAAAGAAGAACACATCGCTTTGCGCACAGGAGTTAACATACAGAATAATGGTGCTATCATCTATTAAGATATGAGCAAGAGTTAGTAGATAGAAACTAAGAACAATAAGACGATAGAGGAAAGAGATGGAAAACCCACCAACAATACTTACTTACAATTAGATGATGACAAAGAGTTTGATTCAAAGAAGAAGGCGGCTGAACATTTGAACAAAGAAATAGAAGGAGAAATGCGAGTATCCAAAAGCTTAGAGCTATGGTTAATCGGGAAGGCGGTGAAAAATGAAGAGACAATAAAGACAAGGGATGGTAGAGTTTGGGCTAGATAGGATTAATATTATTTTTATTTCTGCACCTTTTTATAGACAATATATTACATACTTAGTATTTTATTTTATGCAATAAAATGAGCCTCTAAGCTTAAAAAATTTGTAAAAAAATAAGTATATTATAGATGAATTAAGATTATAATAAGCCTTTGTTGAAATTTAAACCACCTGAAAATTTATCACAAGCCTCTTTGTTAGACATTTCACTCACTTTTTGAACATTAAAACTGTTGTCATTTCCCTTACCAACCAACAAGCGAATATCCTCCAATAATTTTTTGTTGGAATTCAGAATAAATTCATTCATTTTCAAGAATTTCAAATCTATATTCTCTTCAAGTTCTTTATGATTTTCATTCACCTAATATTAAATTAAACATAACAAAAATATTAGAAATATAACTATTTTGAGAAAATAAAGCCTAAAGTCAAATTTTTGTGTATACCTTTACAAGTTATTTTCTCAACTCTATAACCACCTTAGTCAATATGTCTAGACCATGACTTGATCCTTTTAGCCCCAACTTTAGAATTTTAGCATTATAATCCCAAGGTTCAGGAAGTTTGAATTTAGAAATCTCTTCTCCAGTTGTCATATGTTCTCAAACTGAAATTCAAATAATAAAAGTAGAATTAAATACATTAACTTAAGCTAAACTCAATGAACTCAGTGAACCTAAAGAGTGTACTATCTTGATGAATCTAAACAGATCAATCTCAATTAGTTGTATAAATAGATGAACCTAAAAGTGTCATGAGAAAGAAAACTGTAACAAAAACAGAGACAAGATATCACAGGCAGCTCTTTGCAGTAAGAGACATTACCTTAAACTAAATTATAGAGTTGGGGAGGTTATACATGAACTTCGTACAAAAATCTTGTTTTTCATTGGCATGAATGAAATGATCCCAAAAAGTGCCCAAAAATGTGCTTCAAAAGTGTTCAAAATCGTAATTTTCATATATCTAAAAATTCGTTCGTTATTTCAAAAATCTAACTTCATATTATTATTCAGGGGTTCAAATTTAGGAGGAAAAGGGTCTAACCCCAATTTTTAAGTAATCGTATCAAATTATGAATTTTTCAAGTTATCACAAAATAGTGTTATTTACGTGTTCCCTGGGCGACACGCACATGTATTAAAATGGTCCAGTTTTAGTTTTCGGTCCAAGACTTTTCAGTCTTGGGCCTAAGTCCTCCATGCGTGAAAATACCTATACTTAGCCTTATTTCACCTTCATATCATCCTAAATATTCCATAATACTCACCAAAACACTTAGCCAAATATTTACTCCTAAATTCAAGTCTCAAAACCCTCACCCGGAGCTAAGGATTACCACTTAAGCTTCAAGTGTCCTTCTACAATCTTCATCAATTTCATCTCTAAAGCTAAGGTATGTAGGTTTCTTTAATGGGTTCCTTTCACCCCTGATGCCAAGCTTTCTTTACTCAAAAATTGCATGATTTAAGATTGATTTATTCATGGGTCTTATCTATTATGAATATCACTGCACACTATGTTAAAGGTATGTAAAGTTATGACTATTTTGCTATGTTTTGAGCTATAAATCTTGGATCTATTGTAAGATTTGATGAAAATTTTTGATGTATATTGCTTAAGGATGTTGCAAGATGTTGCTTGATGGTTTTATAATGAATTTTCTTGAATGATTTTATCTCTATATTTTATGATTTTATACTAGCAGTACACACCCTCTAAGTGTTTGATAAAATATCCGGATGTAGTTTCTTGAGGAATTGAAGGTCCAAAGCATGTCTTATGAGTTGAATGACCTTATGATGATGAAATGAATGTTCATATAATTTATGTTTTGAGGAGTGTCTATGTTATTATAATATGACCACCTTAGTGGAGGTTGTGATGTCCATCAACCATTTTTGAGGGGTTCATACTTTTACCACCTAATTGGAGGGTGTGATATCGAATTAACCGGTAAGGGGTTGATACCTTGACCACTAATTGGAGGGTGTGATGTCCATTAACCGATAAGGGGTTGACATCTTGACCACCTAATTAGAGGGTGTGATGTCCAGTAATCATTAAGGGGTTGATACCTTGACTACATAATTGGAGGGTATGATCTTCATTAACCGGCAAGGGGTTGATACCCTAGCAACCTATATGGAGGGTGGTATGTCCATTAACTGGCAAGGAGTTGGTACCTTAGCCACCTAAATGGATGGTGGGATGTCCATTAACCATTATTGAGGGGTTGATACCTTGGCCACCTAGATGAAGGGTGTGATGTTCATCTACCAATGAAGGGGTATATATCTTGATCACCTCCAAGGGGGTGCCAAACCTTGGATTCTAAGCACTAGTTACTTGGTCTATAATGATGGTCTCCTTCTACTTATGTACTATGTTTTATATAAGCATGTTTTACTTTAAACCTTCATTCATACATGACATATTGTTATTATGCTATCCCTTGCTATGATATTGCATTTTGACTATCTTGGCTATCTCTTGTTGCATTGCATCCTACATACTTAGTATATTCAAACATACTAACACATACTCTATGCCTATATGATATTACCATGTAAGAACTGGAGCTCCATTTGATCATCGTCATCCTCCACACGGCTAGTGGCTTCCATTCAAGCTAGTTGGTGAGTCCTCATGTCCGAGGGCAATATCTATGCTCTTATGCTATATGCTATGCATTGAAGACTATCTTTCCTTTTTGGTATACTTTGACTATGAGGGTGAGTCCGATTGCTTATCTTGGCCCCCGCTAAGTTCTATGTTAAAGGTGTTGTTGGACGAATATATATTATACTTGAGCTTTGGCTCACTTATGTTATTCAAGCTATTTAAATATGAGTCACTCTCCCATAGTCCCCAATTTTCCCTTTTTTATGTTTCTTATGATGAACTATCTTGCTTCCGCGACCAAGAATGTGTGATGATATGCTATAAGACTTGTTTAGGGTTCCTTTGGGTTTCCATTTTGCCGGCCATGTCTAGGCCCTAGGCTTGGGTCGTGACAAATATGGTATCAGAGCACTAGGTTGATAGATTCTTGGAGTCCAACACACCACGTCAATTAGAGTTCATGGTTGTGTTGTGTAGCACAACTATAAGTAGGATTCTATGAGAAGTTTTAGGAAAATTTTTCCTTTTTCATGTTCTAAGTCATACTATAGAGTTAGAGTACGTCTTCCCTCTATTGATTATTCTTTGCTATACTAGATTATGTCTAACACTCGAGGAAGAAGGACTCAAACTCTCGAGGAGCAACCTACTAATGGTGAGTTTCGGGATGCTCTCATTATGCTTGCCAAAGTTGTGGCCAACCAAGTCAACCAAGGGGCCCAAGCCCCTCATGTTACTACCCTGGGAGCTAGGGTAAGGGACTTCATGAGGATGAATCCTCCGGTGTTCTATGGATCAAAGATAGATGAAGATCCACAAGAGTTTATTAATGAGGTCTACAAGATTTTGACTATTATGGGTGTTGGGCCGAATGAAAAGGCGAAGTTAGTGGTGTAACAACTCAAAGGGGTAGCGCAAATATGGTATGATCAATGGAAGGTGGAGAAGGAAAATGGTAATGTGGTTCTATGAAAGGAGTTCAAGGTGGCCTTTCTTAATCGATTCTTCCCACTTGAGATTAGGAAAGCTAAATTTGTTGAGTTCATGAACTTGAAACAAGGTGATATGAGTGTGAGAGAGTATGCCCTCAAGTTTATCCAACTTTCAAAATATAATCCTCAATTGGTGTCCAATGCAAGGACTAGGATGAATAAATTTGTGAAAGATGTCTCTGACTTGGTGAGTGAGGATATCGGTCCGCTATGTTTATTGGTGACATAGATTTGTTCTAGTTTATAACTTATGCCGAATAATTAGAGGAATAAAAGATGAGAAAGAAGAGGGGTAAGGAGGCCAAGAGGGCCCACTTTGAATAAACGTTCCAGAGTCCCAAGGTATGGTATATGCCATGACGGACCGTGCTTGAGAAGTATCGATGCTTGTTATAGATGTAGGGAGATGGGTCATAAGATGAATAATTATCCTCGTAAGCGCAACAAGGATAAGGTTGGTGAAGTTAATTAAGGGGGTTCTCCAAGACATAATCGATTCTATACTCTTCAAAGGAGGCAAGAGGTAGATGGAGCGCCTGATATTGCTACCGCTATGTTAAAGTTTCCTTGACTTAGATGTGTGTGCATTTTTGGGGATGGTGTGCCATTGTCTCTTTCTTTATTCTTTTGGTTACTAGGCTTCTTGTATTCCTCGAGTTGTTATGCGAACCTTTGGAGTTTACCTCTTAGTTGGGTATATTGTTGCTAGAAAATTCATAGGTATTGTTCCATGTTCATATTGCATCAGGTCTTGCCTTGTGGCTTATTGGATTTGATGTGGTGGATTTTGATGTTGTACTTGGAATGGAATAATTGCATGCATGTGGTGTCTCCTTTGGTGGTAGGGCCCGTAGAGTTAGAATCTTACTCCCTAATGAACTCGTCCTTGAGTGGGGGGTTGTCAAGTGGTAGTAAAAAGAGGTAGGTCCATGCTTGTCTTAAGGTTCAACTGATCTATTTGGGCAGTGCCATGTTCTTATTGCATAGAAGTCTTGTCTTGTGATCTTGGATGAACTTAACTTTATGTGTTGGAGGTCTCAGGATAGTTTGGGCTACTTGCATAGCATGTTTCCAATGAGTGTAAAGCATGTAAGGTTATAATAAGATGGTTGAGGATGGACAATCTATTTGGTCAACTACAATAGGTTAGTCACTTCTCTAAGATTGATCTTCGATTCTAGTTTTGTCCCCAAGTAAGGATGAGGGTAGGTGATATCCCTAAGTGTCTTTTTGAACTAGGAGTGAGCACTTTGAATATGGGTGGAGTTGTTTGGTTAGCTTATACATCGGTTATGTTTATGATTTTCACGAATAGAGTCTTAAAACCCTACTTGGCATGTTTGTGGTAACCTCTAGTAATAAAGTATTGATTTATTTAGATCTTGTGAATCATTTGGGGGTAGTGTTGCAAGTCTTGGAAATGAGCGGTTATTTGTTAAATATGACGAGTGTGAATAGTGGGTAATAAGGATGTGGTTAGAGCTCCTTAAGGATTATGGTATGAGTGTGCATTAGTTTCTCTGATAGGACTAGTATTGTGGTTGGTGCTCTAAGTAGTCTAGGGTGTATGGATAATGGTGGCAAAGAGGAGACTAGTAGGGTCCATCAGTCGATTAGAGTGGAAGTTAGGCTCAGGAAAGTTGAGAATGGTAGTATAGTATTCTTGGTGGTCTTTGGTTGAGGAGGTCTAATATAAAATAAGATCTTGATTCTGCTTTATTTAGAGTTGAAAGTTTTAGGTGGAAAGATGGTAGAGTGGAGGTTATCTCCCAAGGGGGAGATGGTAGTTCATGGCAACAAGTGAAATAAGTGTGGTTAAGGTTGACAAATGAGTTATGCTTGTGAGTCCTTTTAGATTGTAGAGAAAGTTGGTAAGGTTGCATGTAGATGGGATTTGTCTAGGGATGTGGTTATAGTTTGTTCAGTTCTTCATGTTTCTAGGTTGAGGAGATGTGTTGGTGGCTCTAGTGCTATAGAACTTTTTGAAGTTGTGGGTGAGGTGGAGGATAAGTTGACTTAGGAGGAGGTCCTGATGGAAGTATGGATAGATGAGTGAAGAAGTTGGCTAATATTGATATGGTGTTTGTCAAGGCCCTTTTGGTGGAGAAGCAATATCCGTATCTCTTCATTGTATTCAAGCTTATGATAACACATCAAGTCTATTTCTATAATTCCAAGTCTTGTGTTTCAGCCCTATGTCATTCACATGCATCCATGTTTAAGTTGGCAAGATTATAATGATTTTATACTTATGCTGAGATTTTGAAAATGGTGTTTTAAAGTGTATTGTTGCATTCTTGTTGGGGTTGATCTCCTTATGATTACTCTTCTCTTGTACATTTCTTTGACATTCGAGGATGAAGTTCCTAAGGGGGAGATATTGATATGATCCCAAAAAGTGCCCAAAAATGTGCCTAAAAAATGTTCAGAATCATAATTTTCATATATCTAAAAATTTGTTCGTTATTTCGAAAATTCGACTTCATATTCTTGTTTAGGGGGTCAAATTTAGGGAGAGAAGGGTCTAACCCTGATTTTTAAGTAATCGTATTGAATTATGAATTTTTCAAGTTGGCATAAAACAATGTTGTTTTCGTGCTCCCTGGGCGATGCGCACATATGTTAAATGGTCCAGTTTTATTTTTCGGTCCAAGACTTTTAAGTCTTGGGCGTAAGTCCCCCCATGCGTGAAAATACCTATACTTAGCCTTATTTCACCCTAGTATCATCCTAAACATTCCCTAATACTCACCTAAATACTTAGCCAAATATTTACTCTCAAATTCAAGTCTCAAAACCCTCATCCGGATCTAAAAATTACCACTCAAGCTTTAGTCTCTATCTCCAATCTTCATCAAGGTCATCTTAAAGCTAAGATATGTAGGTTTCTTTCATGGGTTCTTTTCACCCATGATACCCAAGCTCTCTTTACTCAAAAATTGCATGAGTTATGGTTGATTTATTCATGGGTCTTATCTATTATGAAAATTATTGCACACTATGTTAAAGTTATATAAAGTTATGACTGTTTTGCTATGTTTTGAGCTATAAATCTTGGATCTATTGTAAGATTTGATGAGAAGTTTTGATGTATACTGCTTGAGGGTGTTGCAAGGTGTTGATTCATGATTTTATAATGGATTTTCTTGCATGATTTCATCTCTATATTTCATGGTTTTATACTAGCATTACACACCCTCTAAGTGTTTGATAAAATGTCCAGATGTGATTTCTTGAGGAATTGAAGGTCCAAATCATGTCTTATGAGTTGAATGTCATTATGATGATGAAATGAATGTTCATATGAGTTATGTTTTAAGGAGTTTCTATGTTATTATAAGATGACTGCCTTGGTGGAGGGTATGATGTCCATCAACCATTTTTGAGGGGTTGATACCTTGACCAAATAATTGAAGGGTGTGATGTCCATTAACCGGTAAGGGGTTGATACCTTGACCACCTAGTTAGAGGGTGTGGTGTCCATTAACTAGTAAAGGGTTAATACCTTGACCACCTAATTGGAGGGTGTGATGTCCATTAACCGATAAGGGGTTAATACCTTGACCACCTAATTGGAGGGTATGATATCCATTAACCGGCAAGGGGTTGATACCTTAGCCACCTAAATGGAGGGTGAGATGTCCATTAACCGGTAAGGGTTGATACCTTATCCACCTAAATGGATCCTGGGACGTCCATTAACCATTGTTGAGGGGTTGATACCTTGGCCACCTAGATGAAGGGTGTGATGTTCATCTACCAATGAAGGGGTATATATCTTGATC
>JAOTQJ010058798.1:0-13927 GCA_025642045.1 Solanum sejunctum | reverse complement strand
TTTGTAACAAGCTGGGCATGATCAATATCTATGCTCCAGCTTGAGGGGGAGTGTTACAAAATCTGTATAATAATGTAGATAGATAGTATAGAGATTTGATCGATAATATAGCTGATTGTTAGGGATTTGAATATTTAGTCACCATAGTAAGCTTATTTAGTTACCTTAGTTAGTTTGTCCTCTCCATGTATTTATATTGTTCTCTTTGAATAATACACAAGTTATTCTCTCCATGTCTTATCAATAACACTAGGAAACCCAAATATCTATAAACCATGTCAAAACTCAGCTTGCATACCACTATTGTTCAGAAAATAACTTTAAAGTTTTTGAAATACGGAAGGAGCAATGTTACCTACCTCAACTTGACCCTGCAATGTGTAGCAAGGGACAATGAGTAAAATTAAATGATGGTCGGATTGGCAGTTTTTACTTGTTAAATAAGTAAATTACTATCGGATTTGTAGTGTTCTGACATAAACATAACCATCAAGAACTAACCTTTAGCCTTGAGTGGAACTGCAAGTTCACATGACCCAACAGGAAGGTGGAGCTTTTCTCTTAAAGTGTTCAGATTAGGTTCATATAGCCATGCATTGCCTTCATGTACAACTAACTCTTTACAGGTGAACAGATTGGGGGTTGGGAAATGCTCAGTAACCAGAAGCACGTGTATTGGATGATACCCTTTATTACTGGCAGCCAGCCTTGCTGCTGCTAGCTGCAAGTGAAAACGAGCTACATCTCTATACCAATCCTTAGACTTCTTGCATGGAAGCTTGACAACTATGAGATCAAGCCGTGGTTTACCCGGAAACTGAATGTTGGGTAGAGAAGGACAAGTGGGAACCTCAAATTCTTCTTCTTCATCTATCCATTCAGGATATAGTGTTTCCCATGTTATATTGTTAGGGACATGATCCAGCTTCAAGATTACATGCTCAACGTCCGGTAATAACTCCTTCAACTGATCAATTTCACTGTCATTGAAGTTTAATATCCCTACGCCCTGATATTCATGCCTATCGAGTAGTTTCTCAATAGCTTGGGAAATTTGGTCCCAGTCAATATCTAAAAGTGATGTATAACGCTGATCAGCTGAAGAATGAACACTTAACTCTCTATGCACCAAAGCATCCCTAGAAACAGAATTTTCGTAATTGAAGCAAAGAAAAAAACTTAGAATAACAGAAAATAATCTGCCCAAACTGGTAACTAATCATGGCAAAAAACTATTTCTTACACAAACACCGATCAATAATCTATCTGAAGGTCCCAGAAAGGCACATTTATTTGATTGTATTATCAGTTAACATAACAAATATTAAGAAAGACAAAACATCCTATACTTACCGAGAGCCTGAACTAGATATGTATTCCGTGTTATAAATTGCTGGAGAATGCCAGAGTGACCAAATTGCAACCAAGGCAATAACACCCAAGATGAGCTTTATAGTCGGAAACTTGCAGCTAAAATTCCTGTTTTTGGTGGGACTATGAAGGGCTCTCTCCCCATCTCTGAAAACTTTACTTCTCAAGAACCTTCTTTTGCTTGTTTCCTCGCTGAAAAAAAAAAGAACAGAGGTTAGCATATAAAAAGCAGGAAACATTATCATATACATAATGAAAGAACTATCATGTTGGATGATTTCTCAATTTTCTATCCTTTTAAGGACGAAAAAATCACAACCTCTGCTCCTCTTTTCAGGAGAAGAGTAAAAAGAAAAATGGATGTTGCACTAATTTCATTGAGGTAAAGAAAAGGGCATGGGAGGTAAAGCTAACAATTCAGAGGCTTCTATTTCCATCCTGACATGGGTAAAGATGGCAAGGAAAGAAACCACTTCTTTTATCAAGAAAATTTAACAATGTAAAGAAGAGGAAGAAACCACTGGTCATGAGATTCAAAGATCTCCCACAGTTCAAACTAAAAAAGTTTATGAAGGTTAATTGAGGCAAATGTCCTTTCTCTACTCATAGAACTTTATGCCAGAATGAAAGAAAAAAACTTGATTCTGTTTTGCCAACAAAGAATACCCTTACATTACATTCTCTTCCTCTTAATGTGAACACATACCATTATTGATTCATCTATCTAATCATAAGGAATAGGATTTCGGTACTAGGAAACAACAGAAACTGGTCTGGATGGATAAACGAGAAGAGTACACATCATGCAAACATTTCTAGATTGCTACATCTAATGTTTGCACCTTGAATACAAGCTCTCAACAAGACTCCTAATTTAAATATTTTTTCTCATATAAGCAGGTCTCCATCACCCACATTTTCCATGAAGTCAGCAAGCATACAGAAAACAATAAAACAGAAAATACAAGCAGTCAGACAACTAAATACAGACTATATGGAAGAAAATAGCTCAATCAGCTGGTAATGTCATGCACAAAAGCAAAACAAAAAGCAGTAGTATAACTACCTCACATCACAGGTTGTCGTTGAACAACTAAAAGGGGTGGTCTATTATGACTAGACTCTCATCAGACACAAATTAGGTGCAGCGAGACAATTAAAAACAGTGTTGTATATAGAATTAGTCTCTTCAAGATATCTCAATTTTCAACACACTCATTTTGTCTCTTCTTTTCACATTTAGGATACGGAATTTCAACAATTGAATGTGATGACATTAAACGCTTCGAGATCTACGAATGGCACAAGAATCAACTGGAAGTTACCAATCTCATCCCCAAGAAGTGAACTTATACCAATGACCCAAACTCTGACCTGGGTGACAGTAACATACAAAATCCTTTCAAATAAGAAATCCATAAACTAGCACAATCGCACATGAACTGCCCTCTTGATTTTCCCCCCAAATTAGTCTCAAAATAAGTGAAAGTAAGCAAAAAAGAAGAGACTTTATTCCACCAAAATCTCAATACTCAACTCCATTTCCCAAAATCCAAAACTAAGCACACCGAGATATGTGAACACAGACAAGAAGTCAACACATCAGTACAGTAACTTCAGCTGATAAAATAAATTAAGATGAATGAGAATTCAACAAGCAGAGACCATAGCTAGATACTTACGTGGACACAGAGAGCCTTTGTCTAGGTTCAATAGGATTAGGTGCGGCACCAGCTAAACTTCCTCTCATTGTGGGGTTTTCCTTTTCAAGCTTTCCAGATTAAGGAAGACAACATCTGACTTGGAAAACCGAAAATCAAGTCAACATTTCACACATTCAAGAAAACACCATCTAAAAATCAGTTC
Source organism: Solanum sejunctum (assembly GCA_025642045.1). Lineage (NCBI taxonomy): Eukaryota > Viridiplantae > Streptophyta > Magnoliopsida > Solanales > Solanaceae > Solanum > Solanum sejunctum. The sequence goes on along the minus strand of JAOTQJ010058798.1, from coordinate 10,690 downwards.
TTGATTCAGCTGATTCTTTTGGAGAAGATATGGGGTAGATGGGAAGTCGAGAGAAATGTCAAAGAATCAAGATTTGATTCAAGTCAGTGAAGCAGATCAAAAACAAATAGTAGTTAAGTAGTAAAAAAATACTAAAAACATTGATATGCATTTGAGTCAAGAAACAACAATTAAGGCCACCAGACCAGGTGGTCTTTTTCTTGTTTTGTTTTGTTTTTTTATTTCCTTTTTAAAGAAAATTGTTTGTTTTTCTTACCAATTACTTTATGGGTAAAAGTACAGGCATAATACATAAATTTAATTCTTAATTTAAAGTGAAATTTTAAATTATAACTTAAATTTTTAAAGTGAATAAATAGATATTTCAACTTACACATTACTTAATATTTAAACACAAGGCGCTGATATAACAAAACATGTGTTACACATAAAAGGAACACGAATGTGTAGTATTTATGAACCTTTCAACAATAATAAGTGTTTGACTAGTCATTTTTACCCCTATTACATGTCTTTATATATATATTATTTATTTTTTAAATTAAAATACAATCTTTTTCTTCTTTCTACCACTAATCTTCAAGAATTTTTTTCTAATTTTTTACATTAAAACAAATATTTCGTAATTTAAAAAAAATTTAAAAATAAATATTTAAATTTTTTGGGGGAGGTAGGAGGGTAACGGTGGGGGTTAGGGATTGGGAGTGGATAAGGCTCAAGGTGGAGTAATAAAATTTAAATTTTTAAAATTTAAATTTTTTGTAAAATTAAAATTTTTAATATTTGAATTCTCTGTAAATATACATTTTTAAATTTTTTTTTGTATGGGGTTGTGGCAGGGGGATGAGTGGGGTGATGGGGGGCCTGAGGTGGAGTAAAAAATTAAAATTTATAAAATTTGAATTTTTGTAAAATATATTTTTATTTTTTTGTATGGGATGGGAGTGGAGGAAGGAGGATGGGGGGATGAGGGTTCGAGGTGAAGTAAAAAAAATTAACTTTTTAACAAAATAACTTTTTAATTTTTTTTTATGGGGGTGGGAGTGGGGATGGGGATGAGGGTCCGAGATGGAGTAAAAAATTTGAATATATAAAATTTGAATTTTTCGTAAAATAAATTTATTTTGGTGAATCACAAATGTTACATACGCACCCCTTTTTGCATGTAACACATATATTTTGCCATGTCAGCGCCTTGTGCCTACTTGATAAAAAAACGGGCAAGTTGGAGTGCCTATTTGTGTACTTTGAAAGTTTGAATTCCAATTTAAAAATTCGTTCCAAGTTAAGGATCTAATTTATGTATTGTGTCTTATTAATTATAGTTATTTTTCTATTATATTTTTCAAGATATTATATTTAAAAGGTGATTTGATAAAATTACTTCTATTATTTATTATTTCTTAATCTCAATATTAAAATTAATAGGAAAAAAGTAAAAATAGACGGAAAAAGTATTATTTGTATTAGTCCATTTGTTGAACAATAGAGAGATGGAGTATTTGTGAAAGTGTGTTATAATCACCTTCCTATAATAGTTGATGTATTACTATGTTTGAGTGATAATCATTGCAATTTATTGTAGGTTGGTAAGTATTTATTAGGTAGCATTAATTTACTCTCTAGAATTTAATACTCATTAGCAAAATGTTGTTTAAACTAAACAGGTAAAACTAAAGAACATCGCCCAAACATTAACTACGGATCTAGAAGAGGGTTCCAACTTTTTCTTACAAAAAATGGTGCACAATTGAAAAATGGTTTTTAAAAAAACTAATAATAGTACTGTACAGAATATCTTAATTCTAAATCGAGATTAGAGTGATTAGGAATATTTTATAGGGGAATATATATATATAAAGTTTACAAAAAAAAAAAGTTTATGTTTTATTTACATAAAAATAGCTCAAAATCAACTAAATTATACAAGACTATACAATATAATTTGTCAAAAGTTATAAAAAGTATATATTACTTATACATGAGTTATATGCCAAATATATATTATAATACATAAATATATATTGACTATACATGCTTATAGAACGAGAGCTATTTTATTGTAATTATTTTAAGTAAAGTATCTTTACGTGTAATTTACTCTATTTTATAATTACCTCAGTGAGGATAGTGAGAGGGGATTTATACCACTTGTATTTGAGATAAAGTTGTACCAAAAATCAACTCTTGACTTATTTTTATCGAGAAAGAGCATAAAATGTCCTTGAAGTATTGAAAATAATATTGGCCTTTTATCTGCATCTTCCGTCATAGAGTGGCGTCTTTTATAAGAAAAGACTTTCTCAGTGGAACTAAAATACAAAAATATTCTTCATCCACCTACAGGGCCTAAATATTCTTCTCATCTATCTTTGGGGCCTAAAATGTCCTTTTCCTTAACAAATTTTTTATTAAATAATTATTTTAGACACGTAATGACTATTTATTCATCAAAATTTAATTATTTAAAATTACTTATAAATTATATTTATCCATCCAAAATACTCAAATTACCCTTAACTCAGTGATGGAGCCAAATTTTTTTTTTAAGGATGGTCAAATTTTAAAGGAGTGAAAAACTTTTCTTTTAGCAACTAGTGCACAAACTATTTATTATATTACTGATGAGTGAGTGCATCCAAATTTATAATTAAACTATATACCATTATCTAAATCACATGAAAGCTTAAAATTATAAAACTCTCAATGGCATAAAGCAAAACTTATATAGAAAAATCAACAAAAATAATTTAGCTGCTAGTTAAACTATACTTCCATAGTTCCACTAATTCATATGTGAATTGTTGAAATTCTTTTCCGTATTTATCTTCTCTTTTAATAAGGTTCTTTCTTGAAAAATAATTAAAAGAATAATAATTAAAAATAATCTTTAATTTTGTTCTTAAATATAATTTTTAAGGCGTATGTCATATCTTAATAATTCACCTAATATGAAATGAAAATATAAAGAAATAATAAATTTTCTCAAAACATTTAATAGGTCTAAAACACTTATTCAACTTGAGGGAAAAAGTGTGATTCTTAATTACTAGTAATCAAATAAATTTATTGAGTGAAGTGCAATCGAAAGTCCAAGCTAGAAACACAAAGATAAACAAGCGACTATTTGCGTTTATTTTCCTTCTTTTTTAAAAGAAAAATGGCCACAAAAGAAACACAAAGATAAAGAAGAGACTATTTGCGTTTATTTCCCTTTCTTTTTAGAAGAAAAATGACCACAAAAGAAAAAGTACAGTAGCAAGATTCGAACTGCAAACCTCAGTGACTTTGCTTACACTAGACTATCAATCCTTATTATTTATAAGATTGTTCATTTAAAAATATATTAAAGTAATACAAAATATTTTATTTCTATGTACAATATAACTTTTTTACCAAGGATATTTGGCTGAGTAACCTTGCTTGTTGTAGCTCCACCCCTGCAAACTCACCTTGTATGTAACCTAACTCGCTCCAAAATAAGCATAACTCATAACTTCAATTAAAAGAACTGCAAATATTAAGTTTCTTTTTTCAAATGTACTACATCCCACATTCTGTGTTTTTTTAATATTTGAAAATACTTTAATTTCATTATTTACTTTTTTGTCAATAAAGAATTGTCTAGTTCCTAATTTAATAAACTGTAGTTTAGCTTGTTGACTAGTGGTGTTTAGCCTGTGTTGAGCACGAGCCCAATCTTATGGTGTACATTAAATTTATTGTGACTAATAAAATTTTAATTATTTTATATTTTTTTCTCCAAAGTTATTATTTTTTAAAGAAATTAATAGCAAGTTGTTAAGCTTTATTTACATTTATATTTACACAAAATTCATTGATGTTACAGTTCCATACTATTTACTTCTATTTACATCTATATTTATACAAGAACCTATGCTGCAGTTGGTGGGGGCACATCCAAAAACATTTGTACTCATTAATGGAATCAACAGTTTGTTCCAACCTGGCTCCTGATTCATAAGAAGAATACACAATAAATTTATAATGTGTAATTTTTGAATCGTAGTAGCAGAAGAAGTGATGAGATTTGTATTTTATTTACACCAATATGAACTTCAAAAGGCTATAACTACTCTCTCAGCTAACTTCATTATAGGCTCAAACACCACACCAAATTGAACTTCCAAAAATGCAGTCTGTAGACCAGTTAAAACAATCAATTCCTCAAGAAGACTACATACAAGCTCCTCATCATCATCACCAAATGCTCTAAACAAAGTCATTATTAAGTGAAACTTTGTAATACAAAGTAATCTTCAAACTATCGCGTAGTTGAAGAAAGTTTGGGCCAAATGGGCAGTAAAATATCGTCTATTAAACAAGTTATGTATGAGAATTAATGAGTGGTATATCATGAGAATGAGAAAGAGAAAGAGAAAGGAGAGGGGGGAATCTAAACAGATGTTGTTCCCATTGGACAATAGCTTATCTCTTTATTTATTTATCCTTGTGCTTATGGGAAAGTGAATTAGCTTCTCAAATAGCTTTCTCTCAAAACAAATTTGGAAAACTAAATAACCAACAAATCCAGGACATATGTAGAAAGATTCTATGTTTCTGCATTTGTCTTGACATCCTCTTCTAAATTTGAAAACAGAATATACAAAAAACATCTTTTCTATTTTATATTATTTTTTAACAGAAAAATAAATTTTTGAAATAATATCTATTAGTTGAATGAGCCGAACTACAATGAATAGTCAAGCAAGAATGATCCAAACAGCATTCTTCCGAGTGAAAATGAATTGAAGAACAAAACTAATGATGGATAATTAAAGAAATACTCTAAAAACAGCGTAAATCATTTCTCCTTCAAGCCCCAATTTACATTCTAAAGGAAATCCTAAGAGGTTCTATCAGTGTACCTGTGTAATACTCACATGGTGAAACAATTCAATACTCCATCAGATATTGAATATCTATGCCCATACTTAGGAAAACATCCAGGAACAATTTCTATCCCATCGATGATAACTGACAACTTTGGTATAGTAGACTTACTGTAAAAATAGTGTATCTCTTCATGACCTGAACCAGAAAACAGCCTTGAGTATGGGTATTACTTTGTGTCAAAACTCAAAACCTGCGAACGTATGATTTTAGAAGCTTTAGTTTCTGCCTAAACATCTACTTAAAAGAGTTTTTGATAACCGATGTTCTTCCTGTTCTGTACATTTAATTGCTCTTGACTTGCTATATTTTTTAGCTTGTCAAGTGTGTGTTGCTATATCATTATGAGTTTCGCCAAAAAATGCATATAGATGGCATATCATTATAACGTAACCAACAACATTAAGTAACAGATAACCTAAGGTAATTGTTGTTCCGACAACATTCATGCCTTGAGATTTTGTTAGCAAATGAAACAACTTAATTTACTGAGAATAAATAGTAGATCGTTGTGTCCAATAGGGTTCGCTTTTCAAGTTAACGCTAATTTTCTCTTTCTAGTTAACGTGAAAACAACGTTTACCTACAAGTTGGCTGATATATAGTCATATAACTTGGTTTAATTGCTATGTCTTGTACTATTGATGTTTACTTGGTTTTGAAAGGTGTTGACCTTCGTTTCCTACTATACTGTTCTGGGAATGAAAAGGGTTGAGTACCAACTTGTGAATCAAATGACACTCTCAGAAAAATGCTTAATTATGGTGTGTATGTGTAATGTGGTTGAGATGCATGTATTCAGGTTTTGAAGAAAGCTGAGAAGCAAAAGCTACGATGATTTATTAGTTAAATAATCTACTGTTTAAAATCCGCCGTAAGTGTTAAGCACCGGCATTTGTACAGACTCAGACTCAAATCATATTCTAAGTCGGATAACAACACAAATAGGCAGAGCCAAGTTCGTTGAACAATTCTTAAGTCACTGGTTCTCATTGGAGAAACTTCATTGCTCCAGTGGCTAATTAAGTCGATCACAAGTTGGGACTGGGGTTCAATTATCACAGAGTTACTTAATGGTGAAAACTTTTCAAAGGAGCAAGCAGTTAGGCATCCTGATAATTAAATAATTTCAGATAGCTTTTCTATTCTACTGCAAATATGTTAGATGGCTCTAAGGTTTTATACTTTGAGCAGGCATTTTGGCAAACACCACAAAAAATTTTCGGACGAAGATTTTCATGGTCAAGCCTTGCATAAAGGAGTTGAAATGTGATGTTAAGGTAAGCACATATGCATCGGAGATGCAAAGAAGTACAAGAACTTCTGTGATCGCCCTTGGGAGCAGCCTCCATAACCCGATGAAGTTACGGGGAACATTACCGAACAATTAACTACCATTAATTTAAAGCATTGTCAACGTGGGAAATGCTACTTATATGAATATTCAATACCTGCAGATGAATTTTCTAACTCATAGAATGATGCAACATATCGTACAACATGACTCAATTTTCTGTAAATGTAAATGTACATAGAGATAAATAATTTGTTATTAGTTGCTTTTCATAAAAACTTAGCTCGACCAAAAAAATATAAAACAACATAAACTTAAGGAATATTTATCAGAGATGTTAGAAATACAACTAAGTAGAGCAAGAGAAGTAAACACCTACCATTGACTTCCTGATTTCTCTAGGACATCTCACGATTTACAGCCTTGTAATCGGAGCCTATCTCTTAACCTTGAAATCTCCTGTTTTTCGACTCATCAATTGATTCTGCAGCTAATTCAGCTTCTGCATGAGCTTGACACCTTTTCCTCTTGCTTCAGCAACAAATCTTGAGACAATTATTTCTTGACAGAGCTCCTTAATTGAAGCATTATCAAGCTGCATATCACTAATGGCATCTGAAGGAGAAGGAAGTGTTAACCCTGCCTCAAATAGAACAACACTGATGTTCTGACACTGACATCACATCATATTAAGAGTATCCTCTACAGTTTCTCAAGAATTTGAAGAAACAAAGCAAAAAGAAGTATACAAAAGCATAACTAAATGAAGAAAGCAAAGCATGACAACTCACACGGAGAAGCGAAGATGACGAAAACTAATAGAGTACAGCAGTGCAGATCAAGTAGTCGCCTAATTAGAGCTGATTAGAAAAAGTTGAGCTTGTGCAAATCTATTATCACAATTGCATGTTGATACCCTCACTTCTATTTAAATTTGCTGCAATGGCTGCATCACGAATCAATAACACTTCATTCAGGCCATCCAAATTCATTAATTATGCCAATATACGTCCAATGATAACTCCCCCTTTATCGTAAAATTTTATAGGAAATCTTCTCACTGTGACTTCCACATCTGCAAATCACGATTAGAAGATGAAGCTGCCAAGATTCGTTTGTAAATTTAGAAAGGAATTCGAGTTAGTTTTCAAGAAAGACCTTGTTCAGCATAATTTATTGATGTTGAACTACTCAAAATCATGGAAACACCATACACGATTGATGAATATGACACTTATTGCAATATACATAATATAAAGTATAATTGTTAAATCGATTAGTCTTTCTAGATGTGTGATATTCTTTTCCCTCGTATGCTCTAGGAATTAGCAGAATACACAAAATATGAGTTCTACTACTTATTTTATTTATACCAGCTCACTCCAATATTATCTGGCAAGTTAAGTTTGAGCCTCAGCGAGGTTACTCTTTGGCTACAGCTTCGTATGATATGACCGCTAAGGTATAACTTTTAGTCTCTCATGATAGTGTTACTTCCTGGAGCCGTTTTCATTGCTTGTTTTTATGTCCTAAACTCTTAAACTTATATTTAAGCGGAGTTCAAGGACATTCCTGCTCCACGAACGCGGATAGCAAGAACTTCCCAGAACTTCGCATTTGCAGCGCAGCGTCCGTGTTCACGGAGAACCAATGTTACCAGACATAATTTCGTGAATTTCGGAGGCATTTTGTCGAACACATAATAGGCACACATTTTCAGCTCTATTTTGACAAGATAATCATCCCGAAATCATTGCCAACTCCTCGAGATAGTTCTCCAAATAACACTCAACAATTTAGCTACAAATTACCCAATCAATTTTCACAGTTTAAGCACAAAATTTGACTCCTAACAAGCATAGAGGTAGGACACTATAGTCCCACAAATTTCATGTCAAGAACACAACAATGGAGAAGGCTAGCAAGAACTCAATAATTATAACAATTTCGCATCACCATTTCATTAAGCTTAGAAATCATCAAATCATGAATCAAAAGAGTATATATTTTATACGATAATCTCAGATTCAACAAAACAACTGAAAAATTAGTACTAAAAATCGTACAGAGATGAGCCGATGGAAAACAGAGTGTCGCGAGGAAGATCAAATATGTCAGCGTTTTCATTTTGTGATATAGTGCACAGCCAAATTGTGAGAGAGCCGATTTCCTTTATGGGAAATATGAGCTTCTTTATCCACTGAAGCTCTAATTACTCCCAAACCATTAGGTAACCACAGACCAGGTTGAAATAAGCAGTCATGTTGAGCCCCATTGAATAGATTAAAAGGCAGGTGTGGAGTACAAAAGACAGCAGCAACCCAAAATATCAAATACTGGTAATACCCCTAAAGCAGCTGGTTAGGAGAAGGGCTATTTTGGCCATTAAAGAACCAAGGACACCTTGAAAGCTTTGAAGTGCAAACTCAACAAAATTACAGAAATATCCCTTAACCAAGGCTGCCAGGGAGCTCAACTCTCCCTTCTATATAAGAAGAAAAAAGAATGAGATATGAATTAACTCAAAATCAAAAATTAAATAACATTGTAATTATTCTATTAAAATGTGGATGATCCATTGTTAGTAGGTCTCTGTATTTATCTTTTAAGATACTGAATTTAAAATTCTCTCTCTATATATATATATATATATATATTTATATATACTTTGAATTATATTCATCTTTAATTCAAATGATTTTTGTAAAAAGTACCAATTTCTTTTTAAAATATTTTTTTCCTGAGTTTAAAGTTATCTTTTGTTAAAAAAAAAAAGTAAAAATTATTAAGCGTCCTATATGTACATTATTTGAATTGCATTCATCTTTCTTTCATATGAGGTTTTGTAAAATAAAAAACACCACACTTTTTAAAAAAATGAACTACCAATTCACGTTATGTTTTTTCTTTTTTTAAACTGAAAATACTTTAATTTCATCATTGTTTTTTTGCCCCTCATCAAAAATTGAATTTATAAACATTTAAAAAGATAAAGTAATAAAATATAATTTGATTTGTTGTAAGCTGCAGAAGTAAAAGCACAAACAATAACTAACCATTACTTAAATGAACTACGGTGTCCTAAACTATAACATATTTTAATTCTAATATAGTCACTTAGTATAATCCTAGACTGTCTTTTCTTATTTTTAATTATTTTATTCATTTATTTTTAATTATCAAATTTTAATTTGGCATATTTATTAAAAAAATAATTATTGATATCATAAATTTATCATTTTATCCCTAGTAATTAAAAAGAATCTCATACATATTTACTCATTTTTTTTTAAAAACATTAACTCAATTGCAATAAATTGAGACTATAACAGAAAAAAACTCTCTTACTTTAATTTGTCAAAATAACAAATAAAAATAAAAATTAAATTAGAAAATATTTGATGACAAAAATTAAACAGATAAAGTATATAAATAAATATAGATTATTGCTAATCTAGTCATGAAAAGTTCATAAAGACATGATTCGTCAAAATATTTTCAATTCTTCCCTACATTTTCATTAGTAAGAAACAACGTATCTTTCTGTAGGTTTTAATTAAGGTCTATTTTTTGAATTAATCAATCAATCGTCGTAGATTTTCACTTGTATATGTATGGGCTCCACGTTGTTTCAATAGATGCACTTCCATGTCCTTGTCCCCTAGGAAAGTTAGTTTTGATCAGCCACCTAAACAATTGACTTGTATAGGCAGGATCCATTCTATTTTGGCTACTAAATATTTTATTGAGATGCTTATAGTTCATGATCGTTTGGTTAAACTATTTATAAAAAAGATAATTATTTATTGTATAAGTATATATAATCAGTATATATTTTATATATAATCGAATTACTTTTAGTTTTTAAATATATTATAATATATATTTAGTGTATAACACATGTGTTGACATCCAATTTTTATTCTCCACGGTGTCAAATTAATTATTGAGTTTTATTTTTGTTTCAACGATTTTTATACCATTATTTTAAAAAAAAAATCAAAGTCGGGCGTGTGATACCCACGCGCCCCAGTTCCATTTTTATCATCTTCCTCTTCATCTTTCTTCCATTTTTCCTTCAAAAACAAAAACCCAGAAAACCCAAACCCTCACCGCCTCTCTCCCTTTCGTCCCCAACCTTTTCTCCTCCATCATCCAAAACCCTTCTCCATCTCTGTCACTCTCCCATTTTCGCGAAATCAATCCCAACGGTCGATTCCCCGACAGAGCTGACAAGTCGCACCCTTCCCATATTCTCCCTCGATCGCACTATGACTTTTTTGTCAGAGATGATAGGTCGCACCACCTCACGCGTGCCTGCAAAGTCCATAAGCCCATACTCCCCTATCGAATAGAGCGGTTGCTCTATTTTCACCCTTATAGTCAATTTTTCTCATTCAGTTTTAGGGGGGACGAGTTCGAAAACAGAGAGAGAGGCATCCATAGAAGGGGATAGAGAATTAAAAACCAGAGGAGAAAAAC
>JAOTQJ010058787.1:0-13927 GCA_025642045.1 Solanum sejunctum | reverse complement strand
CGGTAAAATTTAAAATACACCTCAATCTCAACAATTTTTCCCGAATGGGCAATTAACCTCCATTTAGTTAATTACGGGGTCTAACAGTGAAGGTCCTCGGGGAAAGGTTGAAGACAGCCCAGAGTAGCCAGAAGTCAAATACGGATGTGAGAAAAAGAAACTTGGAGTTTGAGGTAGACGATTGGGTGTACTTGAAGTTTCACCCATGAAGGGTGTTATGAGATTTGTTAAGAAGGCAAAGGTGAGTCCTCATTATATCAGGCCATACCGGATAGTAAGACGGATTGAGAAAATCGCTTATGAGTTAGACTTGCCTTCCGAACTAGATGGAGTTCACCCGGTGTTTCACGTATCTCTACTAAAGAAGTGTTTGGGGGATCCAGCCTTAGCAATTCTTGTGGAGAGTGCATGTGTGAAGGACAACTTATCATAAGAGGAAAGTCCAGTTAAGATTCTTGACCTGACAGGTTCATAAGCTGAGGAATAAAGAGATAGCCTCCGTTAAATTTTTATGGAGGAACCAATTTGTTGAGGAAGCTACGTGGGAAGCTGAGGAACCGATGAAACTCAAATACCCACATCTATTCATGCCAAGTGATGATAATGTTGAAGGTAAATATTCTTATCCTTAGCATTTATGAATATTTCTTTTCATTAAGTTGATGCCTTGTATTATTCCATTCCCGATGTCCAAGATAGAGATAGATAGATAGATATGGATAGTAAGAGTTCGAGCGTTCCCGAGTGAGGAAATAGATGAGTTGTGGGGCTATTTGTTTTCCTGTCTAACCTTTATGCATCATTCGAGGATGAATGATTCTAAGGGAGAGATGATGTAATACCCCAAAAATTACCAAAACACCCTTAAAATACATCATGCGCACAATGCGTCTTCCGAAGCTCTGATGGAAAATTTGAGACTAGATTTGTGATCAGTGTGAAAAATCAAGTTAGAAAATTTTCTCGACCTAATTTAAGAGCAATCAGGTCGAATTCTGGAATTGCACAAATTGTGCAAAAACAGTAGCAAGTCCGCATCCCTTCCGTGATGTGCCAGGGACGCAGACTTGCACATGCAATTTTTTTGTTGTTTTTCGACAAGGACTATTTTTTCGAAAACTTCACCTAAAACAATGGTGCACACCGTGGAGTGTCCCAGAAAATTTATTTTTTATTTTAATTTAGGAAAGACAATTTTGTCCTTCCCAATATACTTTAATACCCCAACCCGACTTTTAAAAGGTATTTCATACAAAAAGGGTTTTAAACCCATCAATTTTCTAAGACTTTTATGTGAGTTCTAAGAGAAGAGAAGAATAAGAGAGGTGAGGGTTTCTGTGAAGCTCCAAATCTTTAAAGATTCGTTATTCCCAGGTGTGTAAAAGCTATCCAAAAGCATGAGATTATTCTTCCATGTTTCCAATGTTGAGTTGAATAAATATTTAGAAGTCTTGAATTATGATTTCTTGAAAGTTTCTTGAATATTGGCATTAAATTCTCAGATATTGTCTTGAGTTATTGAATATATTGTTTAAACTATATTTTATATCCTAAATTGATGATCATCATAATTAAAGTTAACTATATATATGTATTATTATGTGATTTTGATCTAACCCTTGACAATACTCTATGTAAAGATTTGAATAATGAACTTAGGGGGATGTTTAGAGCCTTGATTATCTGAATGTGATGTGTGACTGAATTTGAATCCTAAGGCGAGTGTGTTGATGACTTTGATTAGCTGATATTAATAATGATAGAGTTGAATGAATATATTTAGCTTGAATTTGGAAAGATAGTATTTCTCGTAGACGTTAGGTGATGTGAGTTCTTGACGGATTGATAGACTTATGAGAATATTGAGTCCTGGAAGGAGTCATTACTAAGAACTACCTGAAAAGCAACGGACTGTGTCGCTTTTTTGGTCAAAATTGATGAAAAAATGATGCAGACCATTCCGCCACTTTTTTGCTTGACATTTTACCAAAAGCGACGGGCTGTGTCGCCATAAAAGCGACGAATGGCGTGGCTTTCCCTATTTTGTTGCTTTTTTATCAATTTTTTTAAATATAAGTTAGAACATTAGTTCGCTGTCTGTCACATCTTTTAATAATTATTTAAAAAATTATTAAAGATGCGACAGACATGGGTCCCTATCCGTCGCATACTTAAATAATTATTTAAAAAAATTAAACAAGCGATGGACATGGAAGGACTCATCACATCCTTAAATAATTATTTAAAAACAAAATCTAAAGAAGCATCAGACATGGGGATCCTATTTGTTGCTTTATTTTAGAAAAAAGAATGCATAGTGACGGACTTATTGGCCCTGTCCATCATATTTTCGGAAATTTTTAAAAAAATTGCAGAAAAGCGACTGACTTAGGGACGCAGTCCATCGCTTTTCTAGAATCTTTTTTAAAAACAATTATAAAAACGCGACGGACAAAGGGACATAGTCCATCTCTTTTTATGCATTTTCTTGACGCCCACCTGCAAATTATAAACCATTTCAATTTCAATATATATAACCTATCCAACAACAGCAACAACAAGCTCAACAACAAAATACCTAACACCAATCAAAACTAAACATTAAAAATGAATAGAATCCAACAATTATAATGTTTTAGATGAACATAAAGTTCATCAAAATAGTTTGAATTTTTGAATATATAACCTAAGTGTCCAAAACATAACTAAAAACAACCTAGGGACTATTCTCAACAAACTCTTCATCTTCATGATCATATTCGAGATCGGGAGCATGAAGTATAGGCTTGTGTGCGAGGTTGAGCACTTATTCTTTGATTTGTACCAATTCTTTTTGTTTCTCAACCCTTCTTGCCTCAGAAGCTGCGAATGCAACTGCAAGTTCTTGTATTTTCTGAGACATGGTAGCCAACTGAGCCTGGTCAAGGGCCTCGGCCTGTCTTGATGATCCAATGCCTTGTAAACCTAATTTGATTCATCTTATGCCATTCCTAGAACCCATCCCATACATTTGGACTTTATGGCTCCCGTCAACCACTTTCTCAGTCCAAATTTGACTGGACAGCTTAGGTATAAGATCAATATCATCTCCAAGCTCACGAATATATCGCTCGTACTCTTGTTACATGTTACAAAAATAATTTAGAGTTAGAATGAATACTTAACATATATATAATTATATATATAGAAGTGTTAAGAAACTTAGTAAGCTTGTTCGACCCTCGGCTCGACCCACACGTCCGGGTTTGACTAATTATCCTTCTCTCTAATATGATTCCTCATGGAAACCTCATATTGAAATGGAACCCGTCCCATTTATTGCTCCTATAAAAATTATATAATATAATTAATTAAATAATATTCAATCAAAATAAGTATTTAAGATGATGAATTTAAACTTTAAATTTAAAAATCTTACCATCTCCCGATAAATAGTCCCAACACTCTTTGCATCTCTGGTGTACAATGAGCCACCCTTCGGACTCCCTCTAGACTTTTTTGCTTGCTCAAAAATGGCTTTAAATTTATTGGTGTCCCAATACTGATGCAACTCCTCATATATGTGTGGCTGCAACCACTCCCTGGACTTTCCATCATCTTGCGCTTTCTTCAACAAACTAGATAGTCTGGAGCTAGCTTTCCTCTCAAATGTAGTCCCCATGCACATATTGTACTTTTCGTCCCAAGTACACATAATCTGGAGAAATATGCAGAAAAGTGTTACATAATTAGTTAGATAAAGTATATTATAAATAATAAATTTAACTTAAAATAAATATGTAAATTAATTATATACCATAAACTCATTTAAACTTGGCCTGATGAATTGTGTGTGGAATCTCTCCCCAGGAGTGATAGGGCTTATTAAACAGCCTCCTAACACACTCCTGTGAAGCCTTGGCAGCTGGTTTCGATGGATGCCACCTGCCAAACTTATAATAAACATATTAGTTCATGAATATTTAATAATGTAGCAAAAAATAAATAATTAGTAGAACAAGTTATGAGGCTCCAAAAGGCACTAACAAAACTCTCCCAAGCCTATCTCGCTGGCCAAGAGCTAACCCTATGACATCTGGTGCTGGCTCGGGAGTAGCAACAGAAACTGGTGAAGCTGATGCCGAAGGATGGACATTATGCTGATTCAATAGAGGAGTGATAGCCTCCTCACTAGAATCTCTAAGTTTGAGGGATGATAGGTGAGGAGACTGAGATGAGGGAGACTGAACATTCAAAGATGGAGTACCCAAAGACGATAATCTTTGAGGTCGTTGAACTGTAACTATAAGTAGTTGCATGGCCTGGTCATATGAAGTAAACCTAGGCTGCGATGAGGAAGAAGCATCGTATGGTCTTCGAAATTAGCTATGGTAAGTCAGTGGATCCATAGTTCCAAATGGAACAACCTCAATGGTAGGAGAAGTAGTTGTGTGCTTGGGGAGATTGCGAGCAGAGTAAATATGTCTTGGAATATCCTCAGGATCAGTACGTGTCCTAGTCTTTTTCATCTTGCCCAAACTAGAACCGCTTGCCCCAAGTGTATCTCGAGGTCTATGACCATCACCACCAGATGACATCTGTATGTAAAGTAATAATTGATTATAAAAAAGTTTTTAATAAACTTAATGTTTGCACAATAAATAACATACATGCTAGTTATAATGTATTGCTCTATTCCTCCTCGCTTCTTTCATTTTCATCATCCATGAATTCTTCCTCCTCAATTAATTCATATTCATTATACTCCATTTCCTCCTCCTCAAATGATTCATATTCCTCATTTACTTGTTCCTAAATATTTGGTGTTATAAGCTCATCATCAGAAACCTATTCTAGTATTTGTTGAATATGTTGTAGTGTGGTTTCCAACTCAATATCAACTTGCAGTTGAACAAGTGTGATATGATTTTGGTATGCCACATCTAATACATTCTCAATTTGTATTCTTCCCATAGGTTTTGTCTTAATAACAACCCACCAATCAACCTTATCTCCATGCAATGGATATGAAGCATAATAGACTTGCTTAGCTTTTTGGACAATGATAAAAGGGTCATAACTTGCGTATTGTCGGGTGTGTTTAACTTCTGTAATATTATGTTGTTGGTCCACCCTTGTGCCTCTTTGTGATATATCAAACCAGTTACAACGAAACAATACTATCTTTTTCTTAAGCCAGACTGAATATCTTAGTTCAACAATCTCCTAAATGGCACTAAAATATTCAATAATATGGCCATTACCGTCGACATAACCTTGAACATACTTACCACTGTTATTGGTTTTCTTGTGCATAGAAAATTCCTCAGTTTGAAACTTAAAATAATTGACATAGTACTTATGGAGTGTATCAACTTGAGAATCAGGGGCTATTGTGATCTCTCTCACAAATGGTGAATGTTCGATGTTTGAGTATTCATCATAATCCTAGAAATTATATTAAAGATAATACAATTAGGTATAAAGTGAATACGTTATACTTATCTATTCAATATATTTAAACTTTCACACTTAAATAACTCTTTAACCTTGTTGAAAATCTTGTATATATAGCTTTGTTTCCCCATGTGTTTACAAACAAGTTGTTATTGACAAGTACATTTTTGTGACTTAGTTCTAAATTTCTGGCTGAATTTTGGGACAATTAAGAAAAATATAGGTGGAAACATAGGATTACTATCACCCTCATCATTGCGAGTTGGTCTATTACTCCTACAAGGGACTTCATCCCCAAAGTAAAAGGAGTAGAAATCACCAGTTCCTCTGACAAGATGCATAAAATTGGAATCTTTTTTATTTTATTTCGTCAATTTTGGCTAAGAACTCAACTTGCACAATAGACCCTTCAATTTGTTCCCTTTGCCTTATTGATTGTTTGCAACTTCCAATTTTTTTCTCTCTCTATATATATATATGTAATAATGCAAATATATTAATGAATGATTAGACTATACAAAAATTTAATTACTTATGTGAGAATAATTATTACCTTTCAAATAGATACATCCACAGTGTATGAACAGGACCACCAAGACGGGCTTCTTTCACAAGATGGATAGGAAGATGCTCCATCACATCGAAGAAATCACATCGAAAGACTTTCTCCAGTTTTGTAATAATAATAGGAATATTTTTCCTTTATCTTTTCAAAACTAATGTCCGATAACTGACCAGGACATAAATCTTTTAAAAAAATACTTATCTCTGTAATAGGCTTCCATATCCTTTTAGATAAATGGCGAAAAGCGATAGCATTAAAAATTTCCATGAATACATGCCAGTCATGACTATTCGCACCTATTAATTTTCCTTCTTTCAGATTTTCCCACTTGCATAAATTTGAAGCATATCCTTCTGGGATCCTCAAATTTTGCACCCACACACATATTTCACGCTTCTCAGCCATTGTGAATGAAAAGCTATCTTTGGGCTTTACAATTTTGCCATTTGGTAGTTCCTGCAGCCACAATTCCCTCCTCGTGCAAAATTATTATAAGTCCAGTCTAGCTTTTGGGTTGTTTTTTGTCTTCCCCTTGACATCCATCACTGTGTTGAACAAATTATCAAAAAAAATTCTCAAATATGCATCACATCAAGATTGTGTCGCAAAAGATTATCCTTCCAATAAAGCAACTCCCAATTATGCTTTGTTTGGTCCATTTATGTTCAATGCCATATCCAGGAAATCTTTCATGTACAGGACAATCTGTAACTCTAAGCAAACGAGAAACTCTCTCCGAAATTTGATGGTCTATCAATGATGGAGGTGGAGGATTATTCTCAACCCTATTTTTTCTGAACGTATGCTTTATATTTCTGAACTTGTGCTCCATTGGCAAGAAATGACGATGACAATCAAACAAGTTATTTTTCCTACCATGCTTTAATTTAAAAGCCTTCCTATGCTCCATGCAATAAGGACAAGCAAGCTTTCTAGCAATCATCCAACCAGACAACATACCATATGCAGAAAAATTGTTAACAGTTCACATTAAACAAGCATGCATAACAAAATTCTGTTTAGTTGATATGTCATATGTTAGTAGACCTTCAAACCATAGTTATTTAAGCTCATCTATCAATGGTTGTAAATAGATATTAATTAAACTTTTTAGATTGTGGGGATCCGGAATAACACAACTTGAAAATATGAATGGACTTATCATGCACATTTCAGGATGAAGATTATATGGAATAAGAAATACTGGCCAACAAGAATAAGGCATGGCAGAATTAGAGAATGGTGTAAAACTATCTGCACACAAACCTAATATAACATTTCTAGGCTCTCTAGCAAACTCGAGGAACACATTATCAAAATGCTTCCATATTTCTCCATCAAGTGGAAGAGACAAGACACCCGGTGGCCTTCTATATTCACGATACTATCTCATATGTGGAGTAGACCTCATCAATGCATACAACCTCTTTAGTCTAGGAATAAGAGGTAGATAATGCATCGCGTTAATTGGAATCATCTTTCCAGCCGGACTCCTCTTATAACGAGCATCACTACAAAACTTACAATTTTTTAATTCACTATCATCCTTGTAATATAACATGCAACCATTAACACAACAGTCAATTTATGATCTGATAGTCCTAATTTGGAAACAAGCCTCTTTGTTTGATAGAAACTCTCGGGTATGCTTAACTCAGGATAAACCAACTAGCCCAAGAGATCTATGTATGAGTCCATAGCCGCATTAGAAACATTATAATCTGATTTAATATTCATTAATCTAAATGCTACAGACAATTGAGAATGCATACTCACTTCATGTAATGGACGACTAGCCTCTTCTAATTCTGCATAGAAGCGTCTAGCTTTTTCATTAGGAGCTTCATTAAAGAATTGGTCAGGTTCCATCCCCCCTTGAACTCCGAAAGCATCATTGATCATTTCATAAACTCTATCATGTTGAAAGGTGTCATGTTGATTCCTCTTAGGTTCTAATGTAATCTGACCATGTGGTACAAGCATATTATATTCATCCACTGTCATCATATTATAAAATACGTCATTTTGTCCATTTATTTCTCCGTGATTTACCCACATCAAATATCTGGGCTTAAATCCCTTACAATATAAATGCATAATAACTTGATCTAGACAAAAGAATTTTAGGCACCTACATGCACTGTAAGTATGTCTAACCAATTGATTTTTTGTAAAACTATCAAGTGTCATTGCATGATTGATAAAAGTTTTAACACCGTCAATAAATGTAGATTTCAGCCGACTATTTTCAATATATATGTCACATCAACAAATGGTGATCCATCTATAAAATATTCACAATCTTAATTAATTAATTCCAAACAACAATCACAATATCACACAAAAAAAGGGTAAAGTGTCAACACTAGATGGACACAAATCGATTTTCCAAGAAAATCAATTTTGTCGTCAATAGGATCAACTAGTGTTATCACTTATACCAAACAAACTCATTATGACAATCCAAAAAAGGGTAAAGTTTCAACATTAGATGGACACAAATTAATTTTGCAAGAAAATCAATTGTGTCATCAATAGGATCAACTAGTGTTGTCACTTATACCAAACAAACTCATTATGACAATCCAAAAAAAAGGGTAAAGTGTCAACACTAGATAGACACAAATTGATTTTGCAAGAAAATCAATTTTGTCATCAATAGGATCAACTAGTGTTGTCACTTATACCAAACAAACTCATTATGACAATCTAAAAATAAGATAAGTATCAACACTAGATGGACACAAATCAATTTTGGAAGAAAATCAGTTTTGTCATCAATAGGATCAACTAGTATTGTCACTTATGCCAAACAAACTCATTATGACGATCCAAAAATAAGATAAGTGTCAACACTAGATGGACACAAACCAATTTTGAAAAAAAAAATCAATTTTATCATCAATAGGATCAACTAGTGTTGTCACTTATCCCAAACAAACTCATTATCACTATAGCAATACTCTAAAAAATTATTCCAACATTTATATATGTACAATAATTAAAATTTTTATCAAAAAATTACCTCAATTTTTAAATTTTAATTATGCTCGGAGATGGTGGGGTAGGTGGTACTTCGATTGGTGGCGCCGGTGAATATTGAACTCCTAAAATTTCAAGTACAATTAAAGCACATTATATACAAGTTCAACTTCTAATTAAAATAGTTTAAATTCAAGTTCTAATGAAATTAAGCTCAAGTTCTACATTATATACACAAGTACAAAGTTCACAAATAAAGTTCAAAGTTTAAGTTCAAACTTAAATCTAAGTTAAACTATAAAAAAAATGTTAAGGTTCACTTTTTATATTATATTCAAATTTTAACTTCACAACTTAAAATTCAAGTTCCAAGTTTAATATAAGTTCAAGTTTTACACTACTAAAGTAATATTCTTAACAAATTCTAAATTAAAATTCAAATTCTACTACATTATATACAAGTTCAAAGTTCATAAATAAATTTGAAAATTTAAGTTCAAAAAAGATCTAACTTCAACAATAATATAATATTCACAACTTGAGTTCAAGATAAGTTCTAAAAGCCCAAATTTCAAGTTCAAAATTAAATCTAAGTTCAACTTAAATAAAAAATCCTAAAGTTCCATTTTTATATTGCATTCAACTTCAAAGTTCACAACTTAAGTTCAAGTTCTAAAATCATAATTTCAAGTTCTAATGAAATTAAATCTAAGTTCTACTTAAATAGAAAATTCCAAAATTCAGCTTAAGTACATATCATATATATAGTTCAAGTTTTAAATTATATCTAATCAAAATTCACAACTTGCAGTTCAAGCTAAGTTCTAAAATCCTAAAGTTCAAGTTCAAAATTAAATCTAAGTTCATAAACTACTTTTTTAAAGTTCAACTTAACAAATACTAAAGAATAAAGTTTTACATTATAATCATTCAAGTTCAACTTCAATATAATGCTTACATTAATTCCAACTCAAAAAACTAGCTCAATATCTATACAATCTAACTCAAAAAACCCAATTCAAATTAAAGCCTTAAAATCTTCAGTCATTAATTCACAATTAAATATACAAACTAACTATGTAAACAACATTCTAACTTCAACAACAATTCAAGTCCAACTTAAAAATAACTAAGTTTACCCATAAAAGCAAAACAATAATTTCATTCACATATTCACAATGATAAAAAATAAGTTTTCTAATATCATAATATCAACAAGAAAAGTGAGATACACTAGCTAATAAGTTACGAAATTTGAAAAAAAGTTTCAAGAACAAAAATGACTACAAATACTAAATTGGAGCAAAAGGAAGAAAAAACTAGTACCTTAGGGGATGGGGAGGATGCACCGGAGCGGCGGTGGAGGCGGCAGCGGTGCGCGACAGCGCTGGGGGTGCGGCGGCGTGATTGGGGTAGTGGGATTAGGGTATTGGAGAGAAAGAAAGGTTTGGGAAAGGGGGAAAATGACTGAAAAATGACTCTAGGCCATTTTATAATAGGTGAGGGGCAACGGACGACGTCTTTTTGTCAATCTCCCTATTATATTGTGAATAATAGGTGACTGTTGATTGAATTTGTGATGGACTGAGCGATGCAGTCCATTGTAACTTTAAAAAATTAAAATTAATATATTTAATAAAAATGCGATGGATGACATCATTTTCTCTGTCGCAATTTTTAATATTAAAAAAATTTAAAAAAAACATTGCGACAGAACGACATCGCTTTTATATTAAATAATTATATATTAATAAAACAAATTTGCGGAAAAATCCGCCAAATAAAGTAACAGAATTTTAGACTCTGTCCGTTGCTTTTACTAATTTAATTTTTAGAAAAAATAAAAAAGGCGAAAGCAATGGACTATGTCCTTTAGTTCGTCGCTTTAGGGAGCGACGCAATCCATCACTTTTTTTTTGTCGCTTTTTGGCAGTTTTTTGTAGTGAGTATTAGTACCAAAATGGGTAAGAGTGAGTCTCACTTGTACTCATTAACTACATGGCTAGCGTAGGAGAGGATTGGACTGTTAAAGCGGATGTTTCTTTTGTCCCAAAAGAGGACTTGACATACTTTGGATCCACTGACAGACTTGTCTTTTACCCTGACAAGGTACTTGATAGATGTGGCAATGATATCTCTTCATTGTATCACTACTAGCTCATAGGTAGTGGTTGTTGGTTATAGAAACTGCCAAATAGGTTTCATGATGATAGAACTCCGATGTGATGTGAATGTTGGATATTTGATGGATAGTGAGGTGCTAGAGTCGTGTCCTTTACTCTGAGGTGAGTCTGAGTGATTAAGGAGTGATTGCATATTTTTTTTCTTTTTTCTTAGCTTGTTTTACATACAGTACATTTCATGTACTAATGCTCCTTTGGCGCTACATTATTTTATGATGTAGATTCGATAGATCGAGGACTTCAACAGCCCAATCGTTGAGGTTCAAAGCACTCCATTCTAGACAATGGTGAGTCCTCCCCTACATCTGAAGGATGTTTATTGTCTTTTGATTGATAGTCTTTTACTTGATTTTGGTGTCCATGACCTCTCATGGTACTATCTCAGACAATAATATAGAGGCTTTATAGACATAGATGTTGATGTTGATGTGGGGGGTTCTTTCCCTTTTCCTCCTTTATATTGAGACTTTTATGTGATACTCTATTTCGTAAATGATAGACTGATATTAATTAACATTGATCCCATTGATATAATAGTAAAATTATTATTGTTACATTATTTTCTTCTGCTAATGAATTGCCTCCGAGTGCCAATCACATCTAGAGTACCCTCCCGGGGCATGACAATTCATCACATCAACTATCACCTCTTTGTTTTAGGACCATTCTTTGAAGATCAGCTCCGGATTCATAAAGACTCTCTATAATCCATCATTTCAACTCATATTATTCAGGAAATAAAAGTAGAGTTAAAACATTTATAAATTCTATAGACTCTTCAAGCTCAAATCATGCTCATGCATACCCATTTAAGTCCAATATATAAAATAATATGAATTCATTCTAGGGTTCATGTAGAAAAATAAAATTATCTCTTTTAAGTATTTAATTCACAAAAACTATCATTCATGCAAGACTATATAGAAATACATTAGGATTTAAGAAAATATTTCAAGAAACATTCATGAAAGACTTAATTCATTTACAACTCAATCAATCAGGGTTATGGGTAAAATGGAATAACATAATCTATGTTCGAGTTAGCCTTATATATTTGGAAGTTTTGAATCTTGGAATAGTTTGGAAGAACTCACAAGATTTTCTTGAAACCCTAGATCTTTTTTCCCCTTGGGACCTTGCTCTAAGTTTGAGAATGTGTTTTAGCGTAAAAAGGTTGAATTGATATATTTAGGGACTTCATTTGGTATAAAACCAACAAAATTAAGGCATTGAAAGGGTGAGAAAAGACCAAAATGACCCATTTTGAAATGCTTCCCATGTCTTCCTACGGGTCAATAAGCTTTTACGGTCCGTAAAAATCCATTTGTAAAGTTTTGGGTGAATTTTGGGGTCTCTGGATCCAATCCACAAGACCAAACCATGACTCGTAGTTGGGTCCATCAAGTTGGGTGCTCAAAAATGGATTTCTAAAGTTTTTTCATGAGTTAGCAAGATGGATCATCATTCAAACCAGTACCCGTAAGTCGGTTCGTCATTTCACTCTACACTGGCAGTCAGTAGTAAGATGGTCATAAATTTTTACTCCAACTCCAAATGGGATGAAATTGGTGGCATTGGAAGAAATTGAATTTGGTAGGTCATAAGCCACCTAATGCTTTGTGTGATCAGATATATGATCATTTAAAGTTGACTCTTGCATAATCTAACGTGAAAAACTTAATCGATAGGAAAGTTTTGAACTTGACTAAGTACTAGAGGTCTCTTATAACTCTAATCCACTTCTAATACATTTTTTAGATAAAACAATTAGGCTTAAAACATAGGTTCATGTAAGGCTCCCCTAGGTTCAAGCTTATGTATTTACGATGAAGAATTCAGATCCTAAGGATAGAGTGGTAAGGTGTTATAAATTTAGCTAGAGAGAGTGATGACGCACCTTTCATCAAATCTTTATCATCCACTGTCAACAATAGATCAGACCAAGATCACCTTGATATTCACTAATCAACTCCAAAGATTGGGAAGAAACCTTATGAGTTGAGGATTACAATGTGATTGTGGTGTGACTAATAGATTGCGGCTCCTAGAATGTACAAACAGTACATATGCACATATATATAACTAATGAGGGCCGATAAGGTCACCATTGCAGTCCTGTTGCCTAATAATTATGTCATACACAGAGTAATGCGGTCTCGACGCCTGATCAAGAACCAAATACATGTAGTAGACCATGTGCCCAAGTTTATCACTCAAGCCCACTACCCACTAGTATTCACAGACCTCTAGACATATATTCTGAACAGTACGTGCACATACATAACACAATTACAGAACATGAGAAGCTACCAATAGCTGGCTCCCGAAAACAAAGAGGGGCACTATGGCTGAAACTAGAGATCCTATACAAGAGGGTCTCGCACCTGCTCGTTGGTACCTGTGGGCATGAAACGCAGCCCCCGAAAGGAGGGGCCAGTATGAAATATGTACCAAGTATGTAAAGAAGGAAGTACACAATATAGATAGAACTCATAAGCCAAAGGAAATGGATAATCGTGTATAAATAAAACTTGTAGCAAGTATCGAATAAAAATCCTTTTTAACACATATGAAAGTCATGCATGTCGGACAGGAATGATGGCTCCAAACATCACGCCATCCACAGCATCACACCAGAAGTTTAGCCCAAAATCTCCATCACACATCATGAACATAGTCACATAGGCTAGGGAAGTCCGCTACACCCGCATATCATATATCACATGAGGCACCAGTCACAGCATCACACCATCTAAGCGAA